>AFQZ01000607.1:0-30040 GCA_000222935.2 Aciculosporium take MAFF-241224 | reverse complement strand
AAGAGCTGAGGTCTTTATTATTTGCAAAAGAACCGTTAATAAAGACATAAAGAGCAGCGTTTTCTAGCAAGAGAGATATATATTAAAGTCCATGGTCTTAATTATCGATTTGCTATTAAAGTCTTTTATTAAGCCTTAAAACATTATTAGATCCTGGATGTTAGACTTGGGCGGCAACGGAAAGATTATAAGATGCTTTAGGTTGACATATTAGAGCAATGTATGCTCCTTATGCTTGCTGTTCGACATATTTCGCTCGGTTAGTTAGGTTATTAACTTATAATAGCTTCCTTCCTTGTTCCTTTTATTGCAAAAAAAAGGTGTTATTATTAACTTCGCTTAAAATGCAACTGTTAAATATTAATGGTGTTAAAATCGTTAACCTCTCTTTTAGCTTTGCAAGGAATTTAGCGTTTTTTAACTCAACCTCTTTACGATCAAAAAACTTAGCATTGCTAAGTCCTAAGGTATTATTAGTTTACATTCTAATGATTTTAAAACATAAGCTTTTACTAGAAGAAATAAGAAGATAAGGGTCATATATAGAGGTTATTATCTGTAGTCTCTAACAATAATAATTGAAATACATCGACTACTAATATGTGCCAGCCTCTGCTATTCTATATAGCGGCTTAATCACAACTATAATAACGTCTAGCAGGTAAAGGTGTGCAATTTATGCTAGAAGCTTTATAAGAATTATGCAATTAAGCTTCGTCTATAACTGCACATATGCTTAGGTAATATCCCTTAGCTAAACCATAATGCCTTCCTTTTTTAATAAGGGAGCAAGGGCAATAATAAGCCTTTAACTAGCTCTCTAAATTATTAGGGACTACATAAGAATAACCTCTTTCCCACGGTCGCTATAGCCTTAGATAACACATTATGACTTTTTATACAGGGAGTTAGTTGCCTTACCTTTAACTTCTCTTACCATCCGCAAGCTAAAGAGTCTTTTGCCTCCATGCCTTTGCAGGTTGAATTTCACAAATTTGAATATATTCCTTACTAGTAAAGCATTAATCTCTGCTTTATTAGAGAGTTCGAAAGGTTCTCCGGGTATATTAATTTTTCCTTGCATGCAGAGGTTAATTGCAAGTTAAAAATCAGCCTTTTCTTTCTTAGTAAGAAAAGCCTCTGCTTAAGGGTGTTTCCAGGGTCTTCTATATCCTCTTCATAGTAGAGTTATTAGGTTATTAGGGGGGTTTTCGTGATTTTCATTACCTTAAACCAGGTCTTCCTTATAAACCGGGTCTTCCTTATAAGAAGATTCCACCTCTAGTAAGGTTATATACGGTTTAATAACCATAGACCAAAACTTTATAGGGCTATAAGGTATCTTAATAATATAAGTCTCTCCTTTTATTAAGAGAAGCTTATAAGGGCCAGTCCATCTACCTTTTTTACAATAAACTCGTACATTGGAATTTAAAGGAAGAGTGTATATAGGCAGGGTTATTAGGCCGTTGTAGGTATTAAGAGCATTATGGACTTAGCGTCTTATAAGACTACGTCTTGCTTTATCTATTGCTTTTCGAAGTATCTTAGCTCTTTAGGTAACTATAAAGCTTAGGGGGGAATTATTTATTATCCTTAAATAGGTTATAAAGACTAGAAGGGTAGGAACAAGACTATTTAGACTAGCAGAGTTATTAACTGCTTTAATAGCTATTTAAAGTATCTGCTCTTTTAAGAGAAAACTGTCAGCTTTAGTCTTAATAATATTATATACTCTGCAAAGAGGGGCATGATATTGCTTAAGTTTTCTGATGCTATTGTGAGCCTTAACGGGGACTTTGTTAATATTAATTAACAATAGTCAAGCTAAATGCCTAAATTCGCTAGAAGCAAAGTTTCTTCTGGCATCGTAGACTATCCAGTCTGGGGGTCTAAGATATATGTTAATCTAGCACTCTTTAAGGGCATTCCAGATATCTTAAGCTTTCTGTTGTTAAGGTGCAAGAAAGCAGGCAGCTTAAAATAATATTACTAAATCTATAACGTGTAGAACCGGCTTCTTATTAATTTGTATAATATTAACAAGGACCTCGTAGTTAAATTCAATATTGTCTTTAAGAGTAAATTTAAATCTACTTAGAGCTTTCGCGTTTATCTGGCATTAATGGCAAGCATGCGTGATTTTCCCTATGTCAGCCTTATTAAATTCTTTCCTAGCCCTAGCAAGAAGGTTATTTAATCGGTCGATTAACGGATGACTAAATCAGTAATAAAGTTAACGGATTTCGGCTTTAGAAAGCATAAAGATGGCAGGTTCTTAAGAACTAGCTGTCTACTAAGAATATCCCTATTTTCTAATAATAGGTACCTTTTTATCTCCTTAGATTAGAAGATTCTTAAGATTATTAAGTTTAACACCTATTTTATCCATATCTGTAATAGAATATAAAAACAGTGTAGCACTATTAAGCACATAAAAAGGTATTGTGCTAAAAATCGTCGGAAGCTTTAAAATACCAGTTAAAGTCACAGTACCGGCTCTAAAGGTAATAGTCCTTTAGTCAGAGGAATGCTTAATTATAAGGTTCTTTATGATTTTTATCAGAGCGTTAACTTAGCCTTAGCCAGCAGTTGAAATTCCTAATGCTCCTGTATCCGGAAGTATACCATAAAATGTATCCGCTGTATATCTCGTATCTATAAGATACACGTGTTATTAAGGTTGTTTATTAGTATTATAGTTGTAGGGGTCTTTAAGAAATAAGGCATGTTTAAAAGCATTATCCTATAAGAAGTTTACGGTTAATTGGGAAAAGAGTAGGGGATTTAGTGCTTGCATAAAGAATACTATAAAGGAGAGAGTATTACAAGCTTCTTTATTATCTAGTTTCTCTTTTTTATTAGTAGTAAGGAAAGCGGCGTTCTAAGCGGCTTTTTCGTGTTCATCCTCACTGCTATTATTAGTAGCAGTAAGTTGGGCCATTTCGCCTTTGTAGGCCTGTAGGAATGTATAGTATTAGCGTTCGGAGGGTGGTTTTTAGTGTTTTCTGTTATTTTACTAAGTTGCTTTTGCTTTCTTCTGCTTAGAGGCAGGATGGTTAGTTAACTAGCATCCTTCTTTATAGTAGATAAAGCATTTCTTTAAGCTCGCTCTGGCTTAAGGTTTTTTATGATATATAGCTTGTAAATAGCGTCGGTCTGTAAACATTACTATATTAGTGTTTTAGTCTGTGGACCAGGCAATAAGGGCAGTTAAATTATTGTCAGTAGTTGTTAATAACTAACTTATAGAGGTTAGTGGTATGTTTATTGCTAAGAGGCAATTTTAAAGATCACCAACAAATCCTTTAAAGGTTAGCACATTCCTAAATTTAATATTGTAGAAATCGTTATCATTTTCTATTGCTTATCGTACTTAATAAAGAAGAATTGTATCTTATTTAAGAGGGTCATAAAGGCCATTAAATATCTTTGTAAGTCAGTTAAGAAGAATTTCCAAGCATTCTAACTTATTCTTTATTAGATGTTCTATAATAATATAGCAAAGGCATAGATTAGCAAATTGTGTTTTATAGAAGCTCTTATTCTTAGGTGTTTCAAAGTAATTCCTAATGTTCTAAGTCATCTCCTTAAATAGGATTGTTTTTGCTCTAAAGTATTTAAGGAAGTATATATAGGCTTTACCTTAAAGCATAATAGGGAAGGCTTTTAGGTAAAGTAAGAGGGAAACTCCTGCTTAAGAATATTTCTCTTTAAAATATAGTAACTTTTTGTTAATAAAGTCGTACACTTCTCTAGAATATTATTCTTCTTTCTAGTAAAGTCTCTTAAGAGTATTAAGGGCTTTTCGATTACTATTAGAAAGTGTTCTAGTTAGGGTTTATAGTTCTGGGGGAGGGTCTTTAGTTGAATAAAAATCTTTATTATTAGAGTTCTTGTTATTAGAAAGTTTAAGTCGTTAAATCTCTTCTCCTTTCCTAGTTGCTTTTTCCGGCAAAGGTTTGTATTCTGTGTTAGGGTTAATGTTTAAGATATTAATAAGATCTTTAGAGATGTTTAATCTTGATCCTCTGGCTGTTTCAACACCATTGTTATTAAGGTAATTACGAAGGGTATACTTAAGGTTGTTGTTAATTTTATCAAAAGTATCCTTTATCTAATTTTCATAATCTTACTAGAAGTTAATAAGGAGATTACGCCCTTTTCCTTTGTTAAGAATATAGTAGTTAATTGTATATATAATACGGTCATTAATCTGTTGTTTAGTAGCTATATTAACATTAATATTGTTAACTAACTTAGTCTAATTAAAGGATAGAATTAGACAGTGCTTATAAAGTTTTTAGGGTAGGGTGCTTTTTAGAAGTTCTCTTCTATAGACATCCTTTTAGAGTTATTTATTAAAATCATCTATTTTTCCTTAGCTTAAAGATATTTTAGTGTTTTAGGCTTTATATTTAGTACTAATTAAAGCGGTTAGCATTGGTTCTCTGTGAATAATAGTAAAGATCTGGTTTCAATTGTGGATAAGTAATAGTTAACAATAAGGGAGAAGATCTATAAGAGTTAAGTCTTCTTATAATTGTGGACGATTTAATAGTTAATAATTTAAAGAAATAATCCTTTAGTTAGTATAATATTAGAATTTCTTATAATTACATAAGTAAAAGCATTCAGATAAGTCTCTTCTAGGTATAACCTAATAAATCTATAGTTATTAGTAACTACTAATTAGTGTTAGTAGCGCTTAGGTTATAAGTATGCTATAGCACAAATGTAAGGGGGGGGGGTTTAATATTTAATTCATCTATCTCTCTAAAAGAGGGGAAGAAGCAGGCTATAATGCAGAGGTGTGGTGTTGTAGCCACGGTACGGCCCCAGGTCACATGACCTGTGATCCAGCCAATCAGGGTGCGTGCATTCTGTGTGCAACCTACAATTCCTGGTCAATGCGGCGTATCCCTTCCATCATCCATACGAGCGATTCCGACAAATCTAATATAAAGAGGCTGTGGAAGACCTTAGAAATACCCTCAACTAAAAGCTTTCCTTATAGAGAAAGAAAAGGCAGATTTTTAACTTATAATTAACCTTTGTATATAAGGAAAGATAACCATACCTGGAGAACTATTTAAACTCTCTAATAAGGCTAAGATTAACGCTCTACTAGCAAGAAATGTGTTTAAATTTATTTAATTTAACCCTTAAAAGCATAAAAGCAAAAGACTCTTTAGTTTATAAATAGTATGTAAGATTAAGGGCAAAGCAACTAATTCTCTATATGAAAAATCGTAATATGTTATTTAAGGCTATAGCGACCATAGGAAAGAGATTATTCTTACATAGTCCCTGATAATTTAAAGAGCTAGCTAAAGGCTTATTGTTGCTCTTGCTTTATTATTAAAAAGAGAAGGCATTATGGCTTAGTTAAGGGATTTTACTCAAGCATATATATAGTTATAAATAAAGCTTAATTATACGATCCTTACAAAGCTTCTAGCACAGATTGCACACCTCTACCTACTAGATGTCATTATAGTCATAATAAAGCTGCTTTATAAAATCGCAAAAGCAGGCATGCATTAGTAGTTGACGTATTTTAATTATTATTGTTAGAAGCTTTAGATAATTACTTCTACCTACGACCTATATCTCCTTATTTCTTTAAAGGAAAGCTCTTGTTTTAGACTTATTAGAATGCAGACTAATAACACGTTAGGCCTTAGTAATACTAAATTCTTTAATTGTAAAGAAGTTAAGTTGAAAAATGCCGGATTTCTTGTAAAGCCAAAGCAACGCCTAGAGAAATTAACACTGTTAATGTTTAATAGTTGCATTTTGAGCAAAGCTAATGATAACACCTTCTTTTTATAATAAAAGGCATAAGGAAAGAAGCTATTAGAAGTTAACTAGGATAATTAAGCTTAATATGTTAAGCAAAGGGCTTAAGGTGTATATATTGCTCTTATCTACTAACCCAAAGCCTCTTATAATCTTTCTGTTACTGCCTAAAGTTAACAACTAGAACCTAATAATGTAATGAAGCTTAACAAGAGGCTTAAGTGGCAAATTAACAATCAGACTTATAGACTTTGCTATATGCCTCTCTTACTAGAAAATGCCTTTCTTTATGTTTTTATTAATAGCTCCTTTGCTAATAATAAAAACCTTAGCTTGTAACTTAGCTACGTGATTATTCTTAGAAATAAAGAAAAAAACATTAACGCCTCTAAATTCACGCTTATAGGCAATATTGTAACCTATAGCTCTATAAAATTTAAAAGAGTTATAAGAAGCGCCTTAGTATTAGAGCTGTATAGAATAGTCTAAGGAGTCGATATTGCTTACGTAATGAGTATAACTTTAAGGATTATTACTAATTAATTAAACAAGCTAAACATTTTAATTATAATATATACTAACTCTTTTTTATTATATGAGTGTATTATTAAGTTAGGCACTATAAAGGAGAAAAGGCTTATAATTAATATTATAGCGCTGTAATAGTTATACAAGCAAAGGGAAATCGCGGAAATCCAATAGATAAATAGCTATAATAACCTTACTAATACAATAATAAAAGCCTCCCTAAATAGAAGTCTTAAGACCTTTATAACTAAGAATAAGGCTTGGATTCGAGTGGAAGGTTAGGTAAAGAGACTAGTATTAAGCATTGAAGCCAAAGCTGTTTAAGCGCGCAATAAAGAGTTCAAATTCGATAAATCCGAACGCAATTAATTGATGGACTTTGAGGATGCTCTAGACTAAGGAAAAGTTATTTATTTAGGTAATATTTCTTATGTATTATAATGTTATTGATTTTTGCTTATTTATTAATTTTTACGGATTTTTTATGTGTTTTAGAGCAATTCCTCTTTTTTAACAAAGAGAGAGTTTGCAAGTATTGGAATTGCTCGTCTTAAGAATGAAAGGGATACACGATAGTAACTGGGAATTATAGGTCATATGCATAATGCACATGCCCTAATTAGCTGGATTACTATGTTATGTGACCTAGGGTAATACTATGGCTATAATACTATACTTCTGCATTGTCCCCCTCTTTTCCCTTAAGATAATTATAACCATATAGAAATGAGACCTTTGTTACCCCCCCCCCACGTTATTGCTGCAGCAATCGCACCCTGTGAAACCATCAATAACTATAATACTATAGACAAGAGAATTACTTATAATATAGCAACTCCTAGAAGCATATAACCAGAGATTACTAGTAATAATAATTACTCCCTAATAAGCTACTTATAGCTATAATAATATAAGTAGATAGAGACGTTCTACAATCTATATCTCTGTTAATGGATTACGGTATAAATTACAAGGCTTATATGGACAAGGACTTTAAAAAGTGGATATCTAGGCATATCTAGAACGGATCTAACTGCAGTTAATAGGTTTATGCTATTTAGATTAAATTTTCCTTTTATTATGGTTTTTTTGCTTAGACTAAGATGTTTATTTATCCTTAAATTTTATAAGTGGTTATTATTGGATTAGTTACTGCTATTAAGCAACGTTTCCAGCAGATTGGATGCAACCGGACTAATATAAGGAGGATACTTTATAAATTAAATTGCTTTTTTTTATAGATAAAAGTTTTTCTTTGTTAATACTAGCTTAGATAAATCCAGAGGATAACCAGGATGGTCATCTTTAAGGGAGGGGCACTTATTACAGGATAATCCGTGATGTTGGATCCCATCTATATAGGACGGATTTATTATATAGCTAGTAAGACTTAATAAAAAAAAAACAACAACTTATATAAAATGCACTTAACTATATAACTCAATAGTAGTATATATAGGTGTGTTTAATGACCTATTTATAATAACGTTAATGACAGCTTTACAGTTGCTTCCAACCGACTATGTGACGATCCCACCACGTAACAGTAAGGATATATATATCTTTTAGTTTATTTATAACTTTATAATAGCTAACTTATTACTAGCTATGTAAAGCTACTGTAAGGGAGATTTCCCTTACTATATGTATTATACCTATAATTATCCCTTATACTATGTTAGAATTACTTAGCATTAAATCCGACTTTATAGGTGCTAATAACTCTAATAATAGCTCTAAATAAGAGTAGCTTATTAGTAGTAAGATTATAGTGCTTTTAATAGCTATTAGTTTATTATTAATAAAGATAAGTATCTTTAAGTATTACTAATATCTCCTGTAATATGTTATATATATACTCTACTACTTTATTATTATTCTCTTTTTATAATCTATTATAATATCTTATATATTAAAGTTCCTTTTTAGTACCTAGGAATTTTTTAATTTATTATAGTCTTTTTACTTTACTAAGTATTTATACTACTTACCTTAATACTTATATATTATAATTAAAGACGTTCGATAATTGGATTTTGAAAAACACCGCGGATACGACGCAGTATTATGCCTAAAACGGAAAAGAAGCACGGAATTAGATTCCTTATTATTAATTACCCCCCCTAGTAATAGCACATTATATAAGGGGAGTAAGCAGTATAAGAGGTATAATAATCAATAAATTTTTACGTGGATCCGTAACTAATAAAGAACAGGGCGCTACCTAGGAAGAAATATAGCCTTAAGGAGAGAATCCTAGAGTAGTAGTAGCATAGGAAAAACTAAAGAATAAAATAAAATTACTAAAGGAATTAATAATAAAAGTTATCCTAAAGATAGAAATAATAAAAGTATAAGCTTTTATTAAAACTATTACATAAATTGCTATAAATACAAAAGGGAAGATAGCCTAAATAAGAACTAGCATAGGAGGCCTACAGGCTTTAATTATAAAGGTAGTTAATAGTAAGGTAGAAACCACGGTTAAAAAGGCAGTTAAGAAGGCAATAAAGGCCATTCCTAGGACTAGATTAGCGGTTAAGGGGACTTAAGTAACTATTATAGCTTATAAAGTTATAGGGCAGAAGACAACGATCCCTCTAGCCTAAATAGAGGGTATGGCAATACTAGCCCGCTATTACTAAGAAGTAATAGTAAAAGAAAACACTATTAGTAAGGCAGTTAGGAACAAATTGCCAGGGGAGATTATAAAGGTAGTAAATAGCACTATTAGTATAAAGGAGGCAGTAGCAGTATGCTAACTACAGAGTAGAGATATAGTTATTACGTTTACTAAAGTAGGGAGGAAATAGAAGGAAAACACAGCCTAGGTAAGAGTTGCCTTTAGACCTAAGGCGGAAGTAAATAGGAAGATATTTAATGTGA
This sequence comes from Aciculosporium take MAFF-241224, assembly GCA_000222935.2. Classification (NCBI taxonomy): domain Eukaryota; kingdom Fungi; phylum Ascomycota; class Sordariomycetes; order Hypocreales; family Clavicipitaceae; genus Aciculosporium; species Aciculosporium take. The sequence continues at coordinate 20,824 of AFQZ01000607.1, read as the reverse complement.
TTATTAAGAAATTCCTAATACAATTAACAAACCATATTATAATTAAGAATATAAGGAAGAATATTAAAAAGGAGAATGGTTTAAATACAGTAAAGATAATAGTACAGAAGCTAAAGGGATTAGTAATAAGGGCACTACTAGTAGTTAGTGTTAAGGGCACTAAGGCAGCGAACCGCCTATGCTATAGGGGAATAGTATACTAAGCAGAGATTTTTAATGCTAAGCTATATAATAAGATGATCCACCTAAAGTAATGTTATAACTACTATAAGATTAGGCATATTACTAGGTACTATAAGGAGGAAGCAAGATACGGCAGGTATGCTACTAAAAAACACCCTAAGGGAGAGAGGACTTGCTTAATATTAATAGGCAAGGTATAGGAGAGATGCCTAAATTATACAGGGGCATACCTAGTATAGTCTTGGCTGTGCTTAGTAAGTAATAATAGATGGCAGCAGGCTAGGGAGGCTTATGCTATAAGGCCGCTGTTCTTCCATAGCCATCGGCTAGAGGTTATAACGGCTGCTATAGATAAGGGTTATTATAGAGAAAAGACCAGGGGACTAATAGAGAGGCAGCTAAGAGGAAGGAGCATATAACTAAGGGGCCCTTTTATAAGACAAATTTATAAGCTATAATTAGGACAACAGAGACCGGCAGAGGAAGGCATAATGCTAGCCTTTTTATAACTAATAAGAGGGCAAAATAATACTAAAGCCAGCCTAACTAGGGAGCTCTAAAGCATATAATAGAGTATATAATTAAGGTTATGTACTGGAATACACAAAAGAAAAGCAATCTAGTATATTTAGCGTTAGGGCATAACATTAGCCCTAAGGTAATAGCCATCCAGGAACCAGGAGGTTATAATAGTATACTGCTAAATCCATCTTAAGGGCACTATACGTTAGTAATATATAGTAGAAGAATGGTAATTTATATATATTAAAAGGTTAAGACAGGACTTTAAACTATAGAAAGGGAAGAGGATTAGTATAGTATTAAACTATATAAAGTAAAGGTATATAATATCTACTCCCTGGCTTATAAAAGGGAGTGGCAGACGCCTTTATAATACTTTACTAATACCTAGGTAAAGGGCCGGAGTATATTTATAGGGGACTTTAACTAACACCACCCCTTGTGGAATAAATTCGGCCAAACCTCTCAGGAGCATAATAAGATGTTGGAATTCATAACAAGGTGGCAACTTGGCCTAGCTATGCCGTTTAGGGAAGTAATAAGGAGAGAACATAGCAGTAGGGATAGCACTATTAACTATGCATAGACCACTCATAACGTTAGTGTTAAATTCATTAGGCTAGTGGAAATCGCTGGATCCGACTATATGCCTTAGCTTATTAGTATTAAGATAAGCAAGGAATTAAGCAATAGCCTAGGGTTAGTCCGGGGTTAGAGAATAGCAGATAAGAACCTTATTATAGTAAAGGCTTTAAACAGGCTTAGAAAGGAGGGGTTAGAGCTCCTACTAAGCAACTAACAGGAAATTAATAACTATGCAAAATGGCTTACCTAGCAACTTATAAAGATAGCTAATATAGTGGCACCTAAATAACCTTAAGAACATAGCAAACCATAGCCTTAGTGGAATAAAAGGGTAAAGGATGTAATAGCAGAGGTAAGATATGCTAATAGGCAGTAATAGTATTAACAGATATAGGAATTATAGCAGGCCTTAAAAGAAGCTATAGGAAAACAGAATTACATAATCTTAAAGGAGAAGAGAAGTAGTTAGTAATAGGCAGTTAGTAAGTTATCTAGGTCTAAAGGGAGCCTCTGGACCCTAGAGCGCTAGGCCTAGCTATAAAGTGGACTTCCTCCTAAGATATAACAGGTCCTACTACTAACTTAGCTAGAAGATAACAGCAGGGAGGAGATAGTGGAGGTTATATATAAGGGTAAGGCAAAGGCATTTACAGAGAGGTTCTTTCCTTTATCTGCGGCTAGGGCTTTAGGTCTAGAGATAGAGGCAGAGACAAGATACTATAGTAATAATTAGGTAGCTCCTGTGTTTATAAAGGAGGAAATTAAAGAAGTTATAAAGAATATGGCAAGTTAGAAAGCCCTAGGGCCGGACAAGCTGCTAATAGGTTTCCTTAAGCTATGCAGAGCAGCCCTAATATCGTGTTTAACACGTTTAGCTAATACATACTACGGTTTAAGATACCATCTAGCTACCTTCTAGTAAGCAAAGGTAGTAGTTCTATGTAAACCTAGGAAGACCCCTAAGGAGTTAGGCAGACCAGGGGGATAGAGGCTAATATTACTGTTAAACATAATAGGAAAAGTGATTAAGGGAGCTATTATAAGGAGAATTACTATTGCAGTAAAGAAAGGCCATATACTACTAGATATGCAAATAGGCAACAGGGCTAGCAAATTAATAAAGGTAGTACTAAGCATGCTAAAAAAGGTTATAAGGACGGCGTGGCATTACTAGGGGATAGTATTATTACTACAGCTAGATATTACCAGGGCGTTTAATACTATTAGCTATAAACAATTAATCTGTACTATAAAGGAGTTAGGACTACTAGGGTAAATGGCCAGATAGGCATAGGGCTTTACGTTAAAAAGGAAAGCATAATTAGTGTTTAACGGACGTATTACTAAGGAAATCCAAGTTACTATAGGGGTTCTGCAAGGGTTACTGGCGTCTTTTATTCTCTTTCTGCTTTATATTATACTACTATATTAAAGACTAGCGGCGGCGGAATTAACGTTAACGTTAGGGTTCTTAGATAATATAAACATTATAGTATATAGAAAAACGGCAGAGAAGACAAAAGTATAACTAAAAAGAGCCTAGAGAATATATAAAGAGTAGTTAAAGGAGTACAGGCTAAGGTTTAACCTAGGGAAGAGTAAGCTAATATACTTTATAAAGAAAAGGCAGGCAATTATAATAATAATCTAACTTAAAAGAGCAATAATACAACCGATATAATTAGCGTAATTCCTAGGGGTTTGGATTTACCAGAAGCTTTATTAGTTAAACTACATAGAGAAGGTAAATGCTAAATTATCACAGCAGAAGTTAGCACTTATAGCACTAGCTATATTTACATAGGGATGCTAACTAGAGTGTGCAAGATCCCTTTATATACAGGTAATAAAAAGCATAATAGCCTATAGAGCTGGGATATACCACACCTGTAGTAAGCCAGAAGGGGTAGCACAGGGGGTAGCAAAGGCATTTATAAGGGAACAGAATAAATGCTTAAGGCGGGTTATAGGGGCATATAAGGCAATGCTAGTAATACTCTTAAAGACAGAAGCAGTAGTACTACTAGTGGATCTGTACCTTAATTACATTAAATAACAATTTTACTAAAGACTTAAGGATAGTAGCATAGGCAAGAAGATATAGCAGGCCTATAATTTAATAGCATTACAGCTATAACGCTAAGGAAGGGGCCGCTAATATAATCACTATAAGGCGTTTCCTAATGCCCCCCCCCCCCTCCCTAGCAGCCTTATAGCCAGACAGGAATTAAAAAGGGAGTGGGAAAAATGGTGGATATAGCAGAGGCATAAGGCTTAAGTAAGAAGAGAACGGGCAAAAGTAATAGTAGCAGATAAGGAACCTAACTTTAAGAGCACAAAAAAGATAGTAAGGCTCTATAATAGCCTACTAAAGTATAAATCTGCGGCCTTAGTGTAGCTTTAAACGGAAAAAATAGGGCTAAATGCCTTCCTTTATAATAGATAGGTGCCTAAGGTAATATTACTAATATATTAATACTAGGGAGGAGATAAGGATATCTACCACCTTATCCTATCATGCCCAGAACATAACTATTTAAGGCCAATCCCAGCAGTGCTAATAATAAGAGACCCGCGGGAACTTAGAGCAGTGCTTAATAATAAGAAGCTAGCACTAAATATCATAAAGTGAGTGCTCTCAACTAGGCGACTTTAGCAGTATAGGTTAGCAGAGGAGCTTTACAAGGCGTGGCAGATTTACAACATTAAGGCCAAGAATAGGACTAGAGGTAACAGAAACAACAGAATAGAGAAGGAAGAGCCGGATTAAAAGGGGAGGTGCTTATAAGGGGTTTTTTACTAATATACTAACCTTTTATATAAAGCACGACCACACTTCTGTCATTGTCTGTAGTTCCGGGGGAACTAGCAGATATCTTATACTAATGGTTAAAAATAATAAAGACTCTATATTAAAGGCTTAGCGGGAGCTATATAGAAGAATATGGGTTTTCTCCCCTATCTTAGGGTTTTTCCTATATTAAGAAGTTAGTTAATGAACTAGTTAGTGGCTCTAGCTATCTAGCGTACATGAATAATAATAATAATAATATATATTATAATTTACTTAACCTTATATAATTCCTAGTTATAAATAAATAGCTATAATATTACTATAGCCTTATTAAAATTTAGACCTTTATATAGCTGTAAACTTATAATATTAAATACATTATATAGGCGTATATTATTTAGAAGCTCTAGATAGTAGGCCAGTCTATATGCGCCTACTTTCTTTAGAATCTTAAAAGGTTTTAAATACTTTACTATAAGCTTCTTGCTTAGTTATTAAAGGTTAATATTCTTAGTTAACAGAAGTATATAATTACCTAGTAAAAAACTTATTAAGCCTCTTTTCTTATTATAATGCTTTATATACTATTCTTAAGTTATATATAGTAGCTGCTTAGTTGCCTTATGTTATTATTATAATTCTTATACCCTTATATCTACTTATATATTTACAATATCTAGTGCCTTTATAACATAGTTTAGGCCCCTTAGCTAATAACCTTATAATAACTCCACTAGAAAGTAGCTATAAGCTAAGTGCTTATTAGTATTATAAGCATATTAAGCTAAATATAAATAGTCTTTCTAGTCTGTTTACTCTTATGCCTTAAATACTTTAAAGTAATGCTCTAGGACTTAATTAACCCTTTCTATTTAACTATTTATTTATAAGTAAAAAGCAGTACTAAGTAGTTGCTTAGTTACTAGTAAGTAGTAAAAGGTTTTTTAAAAACTACTAATAAATATTATCCCTTTATTTAAGATAATCCCTTTTAGTATACTATAGTTCTTAAATATATATTTAAGGAAGATAATAGTAAGGTTACTACTTATTATCCTTATAAATATAGCTATATATAGTATATATTTTAACAATTAATCTATAATAATAAGAATTATATTATACTTCTTTTTACTAGCTTATTTTATTAAGAAAAGGCTAGTAATAAAGTTTATAAAAAGTTCTTAAAAAGGTTTGCTAGGGATTAGTAGTATAGCTAACTTACTATATAGTTAGTATAACCTAGGCTTATTAACTTAATAGTTTAAGCATAAGCTTATATAGTTTTTTATATCTTTTTATAATCCTAGCTAGTAGTATTGTTTAGCTACTTTATAAATTATCTTACTTATACCCTAGTATCCTGCTATAAGGTTATTATAAGTAAGTATTAGAATTTTTATATATATTCCTACTAGTATATATACCCTTATATTAAAATATAGTAAACTGTTTTTATTAATTACTTAGTGCTTTTTAATAGTTATATTACTACTACTAAGCAGTACTATTTGCATTTTATATAATAAATTTTATTTTTATGCTTTCTAGATTATTATGATAATAGGTTTACCTAGTAGCTTTTTAATATATTTAATAGCACTTTATCTTTTAATTACTATTAGTCTTACTACTAGGTTACTATATATTTATATAAACTATATTTATAAATGCATAGCTAGGGAGGTTTTTTTATTATAAGCTTACTCTAAACTCCTAAATACTATATTATTAAATAGAGTTACTATTAATATACTACTTAAATATATAGCTCTTATACTGCTTAAATGTATAGCTGGAGAGGTCTTCTTACTACTAGCTTGCTTTAAACTCTTAAATACTATATTATTAAATAGGGTTACTATTAATATACTACTTAAATATATAGCTCTTATACTACTTAAGTATATAGCTCTTATACTACTTAAATATATAGCTAGAGAGGTCTTCTTATTATCAGCTTACTTTAAACTCTTAAATACTATATTATTAAATAGGGTTACTATTAATATACTACTTAAATATATAGCTAAAAAGGTCTTCTTATTACTAGCTTACTTTAAACTCTTAAATACTGTTGGTAGCGCTCAGGTTACAAGTATGCTGCAGCACAAATGTAGGGGGGGGGGGGTTCAATATTCAATTTATCTATCTCTCTAAAAGAGAGGAAAAAGCAGGCTATAATGCGGAGGTATAGTGTTGTGGCCACGGTACAGCCCCAGGTCACATAACCTGTAATCCAGCCAATTAGGGTACGTGCATTCTATATGCAACCTATAATTCCTAGTTAATACGGCATATCCCTTCTATTATCTATATAAGCGATTCCGACACTTGTAAATTCTCTCTCTATTAAAGAAGAAGAGGAATCGCTCTAAAAAAATACATAAAACGCCCTAAATAATCAGATATTAATAAACAAGTAATAAAGCGAAAAACATCCTTTAAATGAATAACTTTTGTTAGTCCAGGCCGAATGGTTGTAGAGACAAAGAGTGTTATAGGGGGGGGGGGGCCAAAGAGTGTAATTCCCGCGTTTAATCCTACTAAATTAGGCGCTTATAATCGCATTCGAATTCATCGAATTTAAGCTCTTTATTAGACGCTTAATTTGTCGTTAGATTTAGTAAGGAATTAGGACTTTTTCATTCTTCAGCGGCTCCGGCGGCGGCTTTCACGGCAATTCTCGCAACAGGTCTTTTAACCCATCCTTCCACACGGATTCAGGCTTTATTCTTCGTTATAAAAGTCTTAAGAGCTTTATTTAGTAAAGCTTTTATTATCATATCTACAGGATTATTATTGCCATTAATCCAGCGTATCTCAGCTACTTCCCTCCTCTTATATAACTGCCATAAAGCCATAATATTAATTATTAACCTCTTTTCCTTTATTATCCCTAGCTTAATAATATATTCATATAGCAAGAAAAAGTCAGTGCATATTATTGTTAGAATTTTCGGCTTGTTTAATCAGTTAGTGATAATATTCAGAGTAGTACTTATTACATAAGTAATATTAACACCTTAAACCATCCTATATAGCTCAGAAGCTAATGCACTTCTCGTGACTCTTTTAGATTTTATTAAGCTATATGTTATGATATTTCCTCTAAGGGTGAATTCAGAGGTATCGTCATCCTTCCTTTTATTGCCTAGGATGATTACATAGCCTAGTTAAGAGCTAAGGTCTTTATTATTTATAAAAGAACTGTTAACAAAGATATAAAGAGTGGCGTTTTCTAGCGAGAGAGATATATATTAAAGTCCACGGTCTTAATTGTTGATTTACTATTAAAGTCTTTTATTAAGCCTTAAAATATCATTAAATCCTGGATGTTAGACTTAGGCAGTAACGGAAAGATTATAAGATGCTTTAGGTTAACATATCAGAGCAATGTACGCTCCTTATGCTCGCTGTTTGATATATTTCGCTTAGTCAGTCGGGTTATTAACTTATAATAGCTTCCTTCCTTATTCCTTTTATTATAAAAAGAAGGTGTTATTATTAACTTTGCTTAAAATGCAACTATTAAACATTAATAGTGTTAAAATCATTAACCTCTCTTTTAGCTTTACAAGGAATTTGGCGTTTTTTAACTTAACCTCTTTATAATCAAAAAACTTAGCATCACTAAGTCCTAAGGTATTATTAGTCTGCATTTTAATAATTCTAAAACACGAGCTTTTACTAGAAGAAATAAGAAGATAAGGGTTATATATAAAGGTTATTATTTATAGTCTCTAACAATAATAATTAAAATACGTCAACTACTAATATATGCCAGCCTCTGCTATTCCGTATAACGGCTTAATTATAACCATAATGATGTCTGGCGGGTAAAGATGTGCAATTTATGCTAGAAGCTTTGTAAGAATTATGCAATTAAGCTTTATCTGTAACTGTACATATGCTTAGGTAATATCCCTTAGCTAAACCATAATGCCTTCCTTTTTTAATAAGGGAGCAAGGGCAATAATAAGCCTTTAACTAGCTCTCTAAATTATTAGGGACTGTGTGAGAATAACCTCTTTCCTATAGTTGCTATGGCCTTAGATGACATATTATAACTTTTTATATAGGGAGTTAGTTACCTTGCCTTTAACTTCTCTTACTATCCGTAAGCTAAAGAGTCTTTTACCTCTATACCTTTACAGGTTAAATTTTATAAATTCAAACATATTCCTTGCTAGTAAAGCATTAATCTCTGCTTTGTTAGAGAGTTTAAAAGGTTCTCTAGGTATATTGATTTTTCCTTGCGTGTAGAGGTTAATTATAAGTTAAAAATCAGCCTTTTCTTTCTTAGTAAGAAAAGCCTCTGCTTAAGGGTGTTTCCAGAGTCTTCCACGTCCTCTTTATAGTAGAGTTGTTAGGTTATTAGGGGGGTTTTCGTGATTTTCATCACCTTAAACCGGGTCTTCCTTATAAGAAGATTCTACCTCTGGCAAGGTTATATATAGTTTAATAACCGTAGACCGAAACTTCATGGGGCCATAAGGCATCTTAATAATATAAGTCTCTCCTTCTATTAAGAGAAGCTTATAGGGGCTAGTCTATCCGCCTTTTTCGTAATAAACTTGTATATTAGAATTCAAAGGAAGATTGTATATAGGTAGGGTTATTAGGCCGTTGCGGGTATTAAGAGCATCGTGGACTTAGCGTCTTACAAGACTGTGTCTTGCTTTATCTATTACTTTTTAAAGTATCTTAGCTCTTTAGGTAACCATAAAGCTTAGGGGGGAATTATTCGTTATCCTTAGATAGGTTCTAAAGACTAAAAGGGTAGGAATAAGACTATTTAGACTGGCAGAGTTATTAACTGCTTTAACAGCTATTTAAAGTATCTACTCTTTTAAGAGAAAACCGTCAGCTTTAGTCTTAATAATATTATATGCTCTGTAAAGAGGGGCATAATATCACTTAAGTTTTCCGATGCTATTGTAAGCCTTAATGGGGACTTTGTTAATATTAATTGACAATAGTCGAGCTAAATGCCTGAATTCGCTAGAAGTAAAGTTTCTTCTGGCATCATGGACTATCTAGTCTAGGGGTCTAAGATATATATTAATCCAGTACTCTTTAAGGGTATTCTAGATATCTTAAGCTTTCTATTATTAAGGTGTAAGAAAGCAGGCAGCTTAAAATGATGTTGCTGAATTTATAACGTATAGGACTGGCTTCTTATTAATTTGCATAATATTAACAAGGACCTCGTAGTTAAATTCAATATTATCTTTAAGAGTGAATTTAAATCTACTTAGAGCTTTTGCGTTCATCTGGCATTAATGGTAAGCATATGTGATTTTCCTTATGTTAGCCTTATTGAATTCTTTACTAGCCCTAGCAAGAAGGTTATTTAATTAGTTGATTAACGGATGACTAAATTGGCAATAAAGTTAACAGATTTTGGCTTTAAAAAGCATAAAGATGGCAGGTTCTTAAGAACTAGCTGTCTACTAAGGATATCCCTATTTCCTAATAATGGGTACCTTTTTATCTTTTTAGATTAGAAGATTCTTAAGATTATTAAGTTTAACACCTATTTTATCCATATCTGTAATAGAATATAAAAATAGTATAGCACTATTAAGCATATAAAAAGGTATTATGCTAAAAATCATTAGAAGCTTTAAAATACCAGTTAAAGTCGCAGTACCGGCTCTAAAGGTAATAGTCCTTTAGTTAGAGGAATGCTTAATTATAAGGTTCTTTATAATTTTCATTAGAGCGTTAACTTAGCCTTGGCCAGTAGTTGAAATTCCTAATGCTCCTGTATTCAGGAGTATACCATGAAATGTATCCGCTATATATCTTATATCCATAAGATATATGTATTATTAAGGTTGTTCATTAGTATTGTGGTCGTAGGGGTCTTTAAGAAATAAGGCATGTTTAAAAGCATTATCCTATAAGAAGTTCTTAGTTAATTAGGAAAAGAGTAGGGGATTTAGTGCTTATATAAAGAATGCTATAAAGGAGAGAGTATTACGAGCCTCTTCGTCGTCTGGTTCCTCTTTTTTATTAGTAGTAAGGAAAGCGGCGTTCTAAGCAGCTTTTTTATATTTATCCTTACTGCTATTATTAGTAGCAGTAAGTTAGGCCATTTTGCCTTCATAGGCCTATAAGAATGCATAGTATTGGCGTTTAAAGGGTGGTTTTTAGTGTTTTCTGCTATTCTACTAAGTTGCTTTTGCTTTCTTCTGCTTAGAGGCAGGATGGTTAGTTAACTAGCATCCTTCTTTACGGCAGATAAAGCATTTCTTTAAGCTTGCTCTGGCTTGAGGTTTTTCACGATATATAGCTTGTAAATAGCATCGGTTTATAAACATTACTATGTTAGTGTTTTAGTCTATAGACCGGGTGATAAGGGCAGTTAAATTGTTATTAGTAGTTATTAGTAACTGACTTATAGAGGTTGGTGGTATGTCTATTGCTAAGAGGTAATTTCGAAGATTACCAACAAATCCTTTAAAGGTTGGCACATTCCTAAATTTAGTATTGTAGAAATTGTTGTCATTTTCTATTGCTTGTTATACTTAATAAAGAAGAATTATATTTTGTTTAAGAGGGTTATAAAGGCTATTAAATATCTTTATAAGTCGGTTAAGAAGAATTTCTAAGTATTCTGACTTATTCTTTATTAAATGTTTTATAATAATATAGCAAAGGCATAGATTAGCAAATTGTGTTTTGTAGAAGCTCTTATTCTTAGGTGTTTCGAAGTGATTCCTAATGTTCTAAGTTATCTCCTTAAATGGGATTGTCTTTACTCTAAAGTATTTAAGGAAGTATATATAGGCTTTACCTTAAAGCATAATAGGGAAGGCTTTTAGGTAAAGTAAGGGGGAAACTCCTGCTTAAGAATATTTCTCTTTAAAATATAGTAACTTCTTATTAATAAAGTTATACACTTCTCTAGAATATTGTTCTTCTTTCTAGTAAAGTCTCTTAAGAGTATTAAGGGCTTTTTGATTACTATTAAAAAGTATTCCGGTTAGGGTTTATGGTTCTGGGGGAGGGTCTTCGGTTAAATAAAAATCTTTATTATTAGAGTTCTTATTATTAGAAAGTTTAAGTCGTTAAATCTCTTCTCCTTTCCTAGTTGCTTTTTCTAGTAAAGGTTTATATTCCGTATTAGGGTCAATGTTCAAGATATTAATAAGATCTTTAAAGACATTCGATCTCAATCCTCTGGCTATTTTAACACTATTGTCATTAAGGTAATTACAAAGGGTATACTTAAGGTTGTTATTAATTTTATTAAAAGTATCCTTTGTTTAATTTTTATAATCTCGCTAGAAGTTAATAAGGAGATTACGCCCTTTTCCTTTATTAAGAATATAGTAGTTAATCGTATATATAATACGGTTATTAATCTGTTGTTTAGTAGCTGTATTAACATTAATGTTGTTAACTAACTTAGTCTAATTAAAAGATAGAATTAGATAGTGCTTATAAAGTTTTTAAGGTAGGGTGCTCTTTAGAAGTTCTCTTCTATAGACATCCTTTCAGAGTTGTTTATTAAAATCATTTATTTTTCCTTAGCTTAAAGACATTTTAGTGTTTTAGGCTTTGTGTTTAGTACTGATTAAAGCGGTTAGTGTTGGTTCTCTGTGAATAACGGTGAAGATCTGGTTTTAATTATAGACGAGTAATAGTTAATGATAAGGGAGAAGATCCATAAGAAATAAGTCTTCTTATAATCATAGATAATTTAACAGTTAACAATTAAAGATATAATCCTTTGGTTAGCATAACATTGGAATTTCTTATAGTTATGTAAGTAAAAGCGTTCGGACGAGTCTCTTCTGGGTGTAACCTAGTAAATTTGTGGTTATTAGTAACCACTAATTAGTGTTAGTAGCGCTTAGGTTATAAGTATGCTGTAGCATAAATGTAGGGGGGGGGGGGTTTAATATTTAATTTATCTATCTCTCTAAAAGAGGGGAAGAAGCAGGCTATGATGCAGAGGTGTGGTGTTATAGCCACGGTACGGCCCCAGGTCACATGACCTGTAATCTAGCCAATCAGGGTGCATGCATTCTGTGTGCAACCCACAATTCCTGGTTAATGCGGCATATCCCTTCCATTATCCATACGAGCGATTCCGACAAATACTATATTATTAAATAGGGTTACTATTAATATACTACTTAAATATATAGCTCTTATACTACTTAGATATATAGCTAGGGAGGTCTTCTTACTACCAGCTTAGTTTAAACTCTTAAATACTATATTATTAAATAGGGTTACTATTAATATACTACTTAAATATATAGCTCTTATACTGCTTAAATATATAGCTAGGGAGGTCTTTTTACTACTAGCTTACTTTAAACTCTTAAATACTATATTATTAAATAGAATTACTATTAATATACTACTTAAATATATAGCTCTTATATTACTTTCTCTTTAAATCTCTTATAGTAAGGCCTTTATGCCTTAGGATATTATTATATATACTACCTTATTAGTACTATTATTACTCTGCTTTTTCTTTATAAACTTATTTAAGAATATTAGTAAGTATAATAACTATGCCTTTACTATAGCTGCTTTTAAGAAATAGTCTAGTCTTTAAGATAGTTTATTAGCTAGGTTTAACTTTCCTAGCCTATACTTAATTATAAAGCTATATAAATACAGTTTATTTAATATTATAACCTATTTACTAAAAAGCTTTAGTTTTATTACTAGGTATTTATAGTTTAAGTAATTAGTAATTACTTTTATTAAATGCTATAAGTAAGCTAGTTAATATCTTTATATGTAAAAAGCTTTTTATATAGCTAGTAGCTTAGTATTAAATATTATATAGTAGAGTTTAGGACCTAATAACTTTTATAATATATATATAACTAAGTGCTAATTACTTAGCACTAATATTGCTAACACTATACTAATAGAAAATACTAAGGTGTTTATTTTAACTTAAAAGGGGGCTATTAAATTAAAATAAACTAGGACTAGTTCTTTTAAAAACTTTTATTTTAGTATCTTAAATATGGCTTATATATTATAAGATAGTTTAAAGGTCCCTTTAAACTCTCTGTTAGTAACGCTCAGGTTACAAGTATGCTGTAGCACAAATGTAGGGTGGGGGGTTTAATAATTAATTTATCTATGTCTCTAAGAGGGGAAGAAGCAGGCTACGATGCAGAGGTATGGTGTTGTGGCCATGTTACAGCCCTTAGATTACATAACCTGTAATCCAGCTAATCACGGTGTATGTATTCTGTGTGCAACCTATAATTCCTGGTTAATGCTGCGTATCCCTTCTATTATCCATACAAGCAATTCTAACACTTGCAAATTCTCTCTTTATTAAAGAAGAAGAGGAATTGCTCCGAAAAATACATAAAACGTCCTAATAATCAGATATTAACAAATAAGTAATAAAGCGAAAAACATCCTTTAAATGAATGACTTTTGTTAGTCCAGGCCGAATGGTTGTGGAGGCAAAGAGTGTTATGGGGGGGGGGGGGCCAAAGGGTGTAATTCCTGCGTTTAATCCTACTAAATTAGGCGCTTATAATCGCGTTCGAATTCATTAAATTTGAGCTTTTTATTAGGCGCTTAATTTGTTGTTAAATTTGGTAGGGAATTAGGACTTTTCTAATCTTCGGCGGCTCTGGCGGCGGCTCCCGTGGCAATTTTTGTAATAGGTATTTTAACCTATCCTTCCACACGGATTCAGGCTTTATTCTTTGTTATAAAGGTCTTGAGAGCTTTGTTTAGTAAAGCTTTTGTTATCGTATCCACAGGATTATCATTATTATTAATCTAGCGGATCTTAGCTACTTCCCTCCTCTTATATAACTGCTGTAAAGCTATAATATTAATTATTAGCCTCTTTTCCTTTATTATCCCTAGCTTAATAATATACTTATATAGTAAGAAAGAGTTAGTATATATAATTATTAGGATTCTCAGCTTATTAATTTAGTTAGTAATGATATTTAGAGTAGTGCTTATTGTATAGGCAATGTTAACACCTTAAACCATCCTATATAGCTTAGAAGCTAATGCACTTCTTGTAACTCTTTTAGATTTTATTAAGCTGTATGTTATAATATTTCCTTTAAGGGTGAATTCAGAGGTATCGTTATCCTTCCTTTTATTACCTAGGATAATTATATAGCCTAGTTAAGAGCTAAGGTCTTTATTGTTTACAAAAGAACCGTTAATAAAGATATAAAAAGCGGCGTTTTCTAGTAAGAGAGATATATATCAAAGTCCACGGTCTTAATTATCAATTTGCTATTAAAGTCTTTTATTAAGCCTTAAAACATTATCAGATCCTAGATATTAGACTTAGGCGGCAACAGAAAGATTATAAGATGCTTTAGGTTAATATATCAGAGCAATGTACGCTCCTTATGCTCGCTGTTCGACATATTTCGCTTAGTCAGTCAGGTTATTAACTTATGATAGCTTTCTTCCTTATGCCTTTTATTATAAAAAGAAGGTATTATTATTAACTTTGCTTAAAATGCAACCGTTAAACATTAACAGTGTTAAAATCGTTAACCTCTCTTTTGGCTTTATAAGGAATTTGGCGTTTTTCAACTTAATCTCTTTATAATTAAAAAACTTAGTATTGCTAAGTCCTAAGGTATTATTAGTTTGCATTTTAATAATTCTAAAACACAAGCTTTTACTAGAAGAAATAAGCAGATAAGGGTTATATATAGAGGTTATTATCTGTAGTCTTTAATAATAATAATTAAAATACATCAACTACTAATATGTGCCAGCCTCTGCTATTCCGTATAGTAGCTTAATTACAACCATAATAATGTCTGGCGGGTAAAGGTATGCAATTTATACTGGAAGCTTTGCAAGAATTATACAATTAAGCTTTGTCTATAACTATACATATGCTTAAGTAATATCCCTTAGCTAAACCATAATGCCTTTCTTTTTTAATAAGGGAGCAAGGGCAATAATAAGCCTTTGACTAGCTCTCTAAATTATTAGGGACTATATAAGAATAACCTCTTTCTTATAGTTGCTATGGCCTTGGATAACATATTATGACTTTTTATATAAAGAGTTAGTTGCCTTGCCTTTAACTTCTCTTACTATTTATAAGCTAAAGAGTCTTTTACCTCCATGCCTTTACAGGTTGAATTTTATGAATTTAAACATATTCCTTGCTAGTAAAGCATTAATCTCTGCTTTATTAGAGAGTTTAAAAGGTTCTCTGGGTATATTGATTTTTCCTTGTGCATAGAGGTTAATTATAAGTTAAAAATCGGCCTTTTCTTTCTTAGTAAGAAAAGCCTTTGCTTAAGGGTGTTTCCAGGGTCTTCTACGTCCTCTTTATAGTAGAGTTATTAGGTTATTAGAGGGGTTTTTATAATTTTTATCATCTTAAACCAGGTCTTCCTTATAAACCGGGTCTTTCTTATAAGAAGATTCTACCTCTAGCAAGGTTATATACGGTTTAATGACTGTAGACTAAAACTTTATAAGGCTATAAGGCATCTTAATAATATAAGTCTCTCCTTTTATTAAGAAAAGCTTATAAGGGCTAGTCTATCCGCCTTTTTCGTAATAAACTTATACATTAGAATTTAAAGAAAGAATGTATATAGGTAGGGTTATTAAGCTGTTATGGGTATTAAGAACATTATGGACTTAGCGCCTTATAAGACTATGTCTTGCTTTATCTATTGTTTTTCAAAGTATCTTAGCTCTTTAGGCAACTATAAAGCTTAGGGGGGAATTATTTATTATCCTTAAATAGGTTCTAAAGACTAAGAGGGTGGGAATAAGACTATTTAGGCCGGCAGAGTTATTAACTACTTTAATAGCCATTTAAAGTATCTACTCTTTTAAGAGAAAATCGTTAGCTTTAGTCTTAATAATATTATATGCTCTGTAAAGAGAGGCATAATATCGCTTAAGTTTTCTAATACTATTGTAAGCCTTAACGGGAACTTTATTAATATTAATTAACAACAGTCAAGCTAAATGCCTAAATTTACTAGAAGCGAAATTCCTTCTAGTATTATAGACTATCCAGTCTAGGGGTCTAAGATATGTATTAATCTAGCACTCTTTAAGGGCATTCTAGATATCTTAAGCTTTCTGTTATTAGGGTCTAAGAAAGCAGGCAGCTTAAAATAATGTTGCCGAATCTATAATATATAGGACCGGCTTCTCGTTAATTTATATAATAATAACAAGGACCTTGTAGTTAAATTCAATATTGTCTTTAAGAGTGAATTTAAATCTACTTAGAGCTTTTGCGTTCATCTAGCATTAATAGCAAGCATGTGTGATTTTCCCTATATTAGCCTTATTAAATTCTTTACCAGCCCTAGCGAGAATGTTATTTAATTAGTTAATTAACAGATAACCAAATTAGCAATAAAGTTAATGGATTTTGGTTTTAGAAAGCATAAAGATGGCAGGTTCTTAAAAACTAGCTGTCTACTAAGGATATCCCTATTTCCTAATAATAGGTACCTTCTTATCTCCTTAAATTAGAAGATTCTTAAGATTGTTAAGTTTAACACCTATTCTATCCATATTTGTAATAAAATATAAAAACAGTATGGCACTATTAAGCATATAAAAAGGTATTATGCCAAAAATTATCAGAAGCTTTAAAATACCAGTTAAAGTTATAGTACTGGCTCTAAAGGTAATGGTTCTTTAGTTAGAAGAATGCTTAATTATAAGGTTCTTTATGATTTTCATTAGAGTATTAACTTAGCCTTGGCCAGTAGTTGAAATTCCTAATGCTTTTATATCTAGGAGTATACTATAAAATGTATCTACTGTATATCTTATATTTATAAGATATATGTGTTATTAAGGTTGTTTATTAGTATTGTGGTTATAGGGGTCTTTAAGAAATAAGGCATGTTTAAAAGCATTATCCTACAAGAAGTTCATAGTTAATTGGGAAAAGAGTAGGGGATTTAGTGCTTATGTAAAAAATGCTATAAAGGAGAGAGTATTATAAGCCTCTTTATTGTCTGGTTTCTCTTTTTTATTAGTAGTAAGGAAAGCGGCGTTCTAAGCGGCTTTTTTATGTTTATCCTTACTGCTATTATTAGTAGTAGTAAGTTGGGCTATTTTGCCTTTATAGGCCTATAGGAATGCATAGTATTGGCGTTTAGAGGGTGGTTTTTAGTGTTTTTTATTATTTTACTAAGTTGCTTTTGCTTTCTTTTGCTTAGAGGCAGGATAGTTAGTTAACTAGTATTCTTCTTTATAGTATATAAAGCATTTCTTTAAGCTTGCTCTAGCTTGAGGTTTTTTACAATATATAGCTTGTAAATAGCGTTGGTCTGTAAACATTATTATGTTAGTGTTTTAGTCTGTAGACTAGGTAATAAGGGTATTTGGATTATTGTTAGTAGTTGTTAGTAACTGACTTATAGAGGTTGGTAGTATATCCATTGCTAAGAGGCAATTTCAAAGATTACTAATAAATCCTTTAAAGGTTGGCACATTCCTAAATTTAGTATTATAGAAATCGTTGTTGTTTTCTATTGCTTGCTATACTTAATAAAGAAGAATTATATCTTGCTTAAGAGGGTTATAAAGGCTATTGAATATCTTTATAAGTTGGTTAAGAAGGATTTCCAGGCATTCTAACTTATTCTTTATTAAATGTTCTATAATAATATAGCAAAGGCGTAAATTAGTAAATTGTGTTTTATAAAAGCTCTTATTCTTAGGTGTTTTAAAGTAATTCCTAATGTTTTAAGTTATCTCCTTAAATAGGATTGTCTTTACTCTAAAGTATTTAAGAAAGTATATATAAGCTTTACCTTAAAGTATAATAGGGAAGGCTTTTAGGTAAAGTAAGGGGGAAACTCCTGCTTAAGAATATTTCTCTTTAAAATATAATAACTTCTTATTAATAAAGTTGTATACTTCTGTAGAATATTATTCTTCTTTCTGGTAAAGTCTCTTAAGAGTATTAAGGGCTTTTCGATTGCTGTCAGAAAGTGTTCCGGTCGGGGTTTATGGTTCTGGTTAAGGGTCTTTAGTTGAATGAAAATCTTCAATATTATTAGAATCCTTATCATTAGAAAATTCTAGTTGTTGAGTTTCTTTTCCTTTCCTAGTTGCTTTTTCTGGTAAAGGTTTGTATTCTGTGTTAGGGTTAATGTTTAAGATATTAACAAGATCTTTAAAGACATTCGATCTCGATCCTCTGGCTGTTTTGACACCATTATTATTAAGGTAATTACAAAGGGTATACTTAAGGTTATTGTTGATTTTATTAAAAGTATCCTTTGTTTAATTTTCATAATCTTACTAAAAGTTAATAAGGAGATTACGCCCTTTTCCTTTGTTAAGAATGTAGTAGTTAATCGTATATATAATATGGTTATTAATCTATTGTTTAGTAGCTGTATTAACATTAATTTTATTAACTAACTTAGTCTAATTAAAGGATAGAATTAGACAGTGCTTATAAAGTTTTTAAGGTAGGGTGCTCTTTAGAAGTTCTCTTCTATAAACATCCTTTTAGAGCTGTTTATTAAAATCATCTATTTTTCCTTAGCTTAAAGACATTTTAGTGTTTTAGGCTTCGTGTTTAGTACTAATTAAAGCGGTTGGCGTTGGTTGATTTTCTGTGAATAACGGTGAAGATCTGGTTTTAATTATAGACAAGTAACAGTTAATAATAAGAGAGAAGATCTATAAGAAATAAGTCTTCTTATAATTATAGACGATTTAATAGTTAATGATTAAAGAAATAATCCTTTGGTTAGCATAATGTTGGAATTTCTTATAGTTATATAAGTAAAAGCATTTAAATGAGTCTCTTTTAGGTATAACCTAGCAAATCTGTGGTTATTAGCAACTACTAATCAGTATTAGTAACGCTTAGGTTATAAGTATACTGCAGCATGAATATAAGGGGGGGGGTTTAATAATTAATTTATTTATATCTCTAAGAGGGAAAGAAGCAGGCTATAATACAGAGGTATGGTGT
Source organism: Aciculosporium take MAFF-241224 (assembly GCA_000222935.2). Classification (NCBI taxonomy): domain Eukaryota; kingdom Fungi; phylum Ascomycota; class Sordariomycetes; order Hypocreales; family Clavicipitaceae; genus Aciculosporium; species Aciculosporium take. The sequence continues at coordinate 1,763 of AFQZ01000607.1, read as the reverse complement.
TGTGGCCACGTTATAGCCCTTAGGTTACATAACCTGTAATCTAGCCAATTAGGGTGCATGCATTCTGTGTGCAACCCATAATTCCTAGTTAATGCTGCATATCCCTTCCATTATCCATACGAGCGATTCCGACACTCTCCTTTTAAAAGGTTTATTAATAGGATAGTGATTTTACTATATACCCTAATAAACTATTAGTAAAACCTTATAAACCTAAAAAAGATTTATATATTTAGTATACTACTTAGTAGTAGCTATTTTATTACTATCTTAATGTATTCTAGTTTTATTTTAATACCCTTTAGTATAATAATAAATCTAAGAAAGCTAACCCTTATTATTAAGAATTTATATTTATTAAGGTTTATATATAGCTTTATAATGTGTAATCTCTATAAGACTAGTTTAATATACCCCTTATATATAGCTATATTACTACTATAGATTAGGATGTTATTTAAATAAATAATATATATTATATTTACTAGCTCCCCTAGTATAGTGTTAATATATTCTTAAAAGGTAGCGGGTGTGTTTACTAGGCTAAAAGGTATAATAAGATATTTAAAGTAATTATATTAGCATTAGAAAGCTGTCTTTTACTTATTGTCCTTATAAATATATATTTAGTAGTAAGCATCTTTTAAGTCTAGCTTTATATAAATTATTACTCCTTTTAATTTATCTAATAACTCTGATATAAGAGGAAGAAGGGCTTTATCCTTCTTAGTAACCCTATTGTTAGAATCGCTTGTATGGAGGATGGAAGGGATACGCTGCATTAACTAGGAATGATAGGTTGTACACAGAATGCACGTACCCTAATTAGCTGGATTATAGGTTATATAACCTAGGGCTATAACGTGGCTATAACACTATACCCTTATATTATAGCCTGCTTCTTTTCCCTTTAGAATAAATAGACAGAATTAATTATTAAACCCCCTCCTTATATTTATACTGTAGTATACCTATAACCTGCGTATTACTAATACTAATTAGTAGTTGCTAATAACCACAGATTTACTAGGTTATATATAAAAGAGACTTGTTTAAATACTTTTACTTATATAACTATAAGAAATTCCAATATTATGCTAACTAAAGGATTATTTCTTTAAATTATTAACTGTTAAATTATTTATAATTATAAGAAGACTTAACTCTTATAGATCTTCTTACTTATTATTAACTATTATTTATTTATGATTAAAACCAGATCTTTATTATTATTTATAGAGAACTAACGCTAACCGCTTTAATTAGTACTAAACATAAAGCCTAACTTAAAACACTAAGATGTTATTAAGCTAAGGAAAAACAGATGATTTTAATAAATAAATCTAAAAAAATATTTATAGAAGAAAACTTCTAAAGAGCACTCTTCTCTGAAAACTTTATAAGTACTGCTTAATCCTATCTTAGAATTAGACTAAGTTAGTTAAGAATATTAATATTAATACAGCTACTAAACAATAAATTAATAACTAGATTATATACATAATTTACTACTATATTTTTAATAAAGAAAAAGGTTATAACCTCCTTATTAACTTTTAATAGGATTATAAAGATTAGACTTAGGATGCTTTTAATAAAAGTAATACTAGCCTTAAGTATACCCTTTATAACTATCTTAATAATAATAGTGTCGAAATAGCCAGAGAATTAAAATTGAATATCTCTAAAGATCTTGTTAATATTTTAAATATTAACCCTAATATAGTTTATAAACCTTTACTAGAAAAAGTAACTAGGAAAGG
>AFQZ01000608.1:0-30030 GCA_000222935.2 Aciculosporium take MAFF-241224 | reverse complement strand
TAACAGTTAAGGAGTACTACATAATTAATAAAAATAGTTTACTATGTTTTAATATAAGGGTATATATACTAATAGAAATATATATAAAAATTCTAATACTTACTTATAATACCCTTATAGTAGAATACTAGGGTATAAGCAAGATAATTTATAGAGTAGCTAAATAGTACTACTAGCTAGGATTATAAAAAGACATAAAAAACCATATAAGCTTATGCTTAAACTATTAAGTTAATAAGCCTAGGTTATACTAACCTTATAGTAAGTTAGCTATATTACTAATTCTTAGCAGACCTTTTTAAAAGCTTTCTATAGATTTTATTACTAGCCTTTTCTTAATAAAATAAGCTAGTAAAAAGGAGCATAATATAATTCTTATTGTTATAGATTAATTGTTAAAATACATGCTATATATAGCTATATTTATAAGGATAATAAGTAATAACCTTGCTATTATCTTCCTTAAATATATATTTAAGGACTATAGTATACTAAAAGGGATTATTTTAGATAGAAGGATAATATTTACTAGTAGTTTTTAAAGAACCTTTTACTACTTACTAGCAACTAAGTAACTACTTAGTACTACTTTTTACTTATAAATAAATAAATAGATAGAAAGGGTTAACTAAGTCCTAGAGCACTACCTTAGAGTATTTAGAGCATAAGAGTAAATAAACTAGAAAGACTACTTATATTTAGCTTAATATGCCTATAACACTAGTAAGCACTTAGCTTATAGCTACTCTTTAGTAGAGTTATTATATGGTTACTAGCTAAGGGGCCTAAACTATTTTATAAAGGTAATAGATATTATAAACACATAAGCGGATATAAGGGTATAAGAATTATAATAATAATATAAGGTAACTAAGCAGCTACTATACGTAACTTAAGAATAGTATATAAAGCACTATAATAAGAAAAGAGGCTTAATAAGTTTTTTGTTAGGTAATTATATGCTTTTATTAACTAAAAATATTAAACTTTAATAACTAAGCAAAAAGCTTATAGCAAAGTATTTAGAACCTTTTAAGGTTCTAAAGAAAGTAGGTGCATATAAACTAGCTTATTATCTAGAGCTTCTAAATAACATACGCCTATATAATATATTTAATATTATAAGTTTAGAGCTATATAAAGGTCTAAATCCTAATAAGGCTATAGTAATGTTATAGCTATCTATTTATAACTAGGAATTATATAAGGTTAAGCAAATTATAATATATAAGTATTAAGGCAAGCAGTGTAAATACTTAGTAAAGTAAAAAGGTTATAATAAATTAAAGAATTCCTAGATACTAAAAAGAAACTTTAATATATAAGACATTATAATAGATTATAAAAGGAGAATAGTAGTAAGATAGTAGAGTATATATATAACATATTATAAGAGATATTAGTAATACTTAAAGATACTTATCTTTATTAATAATAAACTAATAGCTACTAAAAGCACTATAATCTTACTACTAATAAGCTACTCTTATTTAGAGCTATTATTAGAGTTATTAGCACTTATAAAGTCGGATTTAATGCTAAGTAATTCTAATATAGCGCAAGGGATAGTTATAGGCGTAATATATATAATAAGGGGAATCTCCCTTATAGTAGGCTTATATAGCTAGCAATGAGTTAGCTATTATAAAGTTATAAATAGACTAAAAGATATATATATCCTTACTATATATATAAATATATTGTAGGTAGTTGGTAATTTCTATTTATATAAGCATAGTAGTATAGGCAATACCCTGTAAGATTATAGTATGCTTATTATTTTTAAGCTTAAGCTTAATATTTACCTAAAGATATATATATTAGGCATGTTTATAAATATTAGAATTTTTTGCCTTAGCTATTATAGCAGCCAAATTCGCCTATATACTTATAATACCCTAGGAATTATTAGTAGCAGATTAACTATAATTAAGTAATAAACTTATAAGTATCTAATAGTAATAAATACTATTAGTCTTTTTCTCTATCTTTTTAAATATTTTCTAGTAAAAAATACTAATTTAAGCAGGCATTTAGCAGCTAGTTAGTAGTAACTAGAATAGGAATAATTATAAGGAACTAACACTATTATACTCTTTATTATTCTAGGAGTAATAAGAGTCTTTTATACTACAGGCTATAATAATTAGTAATAGGATAGTAAAGTATAAGTAGTGTACTTACTATTATATATCTTCTTATAAGGCTTAGAAATAATAATATACTTAAGGATATATATAGGTTTAGTATTATTAGGCTTTAGGAAGATGTGCTAGGTTGCTGCTATATAGCTATAATAATAATAAGGAATTTTTTAAACCCTAGTAGCGGGTTAGCTATAGCCTAGGGGTATAAATATTTAGATAATATACTAACTAACTCTAAAGACAGGTATTATAATATCTGGCTTACTAGGAGCAGAAGGGAAAGCTATAAAAGAAAAAGCAGGAGATTAACTAATATAAGGCATAATAACTAGTAATTATTAGCTATAAGTAAGTAGTATATATATAATATTAAGTATATGACTTACTAGATAAATAGGATAGATAAGGGAGATAATAATAATGTTAAAATTTATGCATATATTAATAAAAGAGAAGCAATAGTAGTAGCTAAGCTATAAGAAAGTAAAAACACAGTAGTAATAAAAGATAACATATAAGTAAATAATAATAAAGAAAAAAGGAAAAAACAGGCTAAAGAGAGAAGGAAAGAGACCTTCTTATAGCTAAATAGTTAGACTACTAATTTAATACACACGCCTGGATTAATAATGTTATTTATATAATTAGGCACTAAGGTACCTAGGAGCGATTTCTCTATAAGTAGTATTAATACTATAATAAAGCAGTAAGCTATAAGCTAATATAAGTAAAGTAAGGCAGCTTTAATAATAAGAAAGAGTTAGAAGTAAACTATAAGTAATAAGAAAAAACGGCTTTAGGTCTAGTAGGCTTAGTAATATTATAGAGTTCATATTAAGAATAAGTATAAGCTAGAACCTAGTAAAGACGTTACCATAAGGTTATTATAAGATTAGATTTACTATTAAAAAGACAGAAAGCAGGGTAGGCTTAGTATAACATATATACATTTAGTAAAGTTATAATAAATAATAATATATAAGTTATATATTTAAGAAAAGGGGCTTACTAGATTATAATAAGAGAGTTATAAGAGAGCAGAGACTAAGGCCTAGGACTACCTATAGTAGTTAAGGGTAATTATAGACAAGAAAAGGCGCTTTATTAGGAGAGTTATAAGATAAGAGCATAAGGGTATAAAGACCTACTAGGGTAAGCTGCGCCCTAGCTATACATAGGTATATAGGGGAATAGGCCTTATAAAGAGATAGAAAGGCTAGTAAATATAGCATTTACATTACTAACCCTACCTGTAGCTACCTAGCTTTAAGTATGCTTAACTACAGCCTTCACTCTACTAGTAGACCTCCAACCGTAACATATAAATTATCCAGTTTAGGGGTCTAAGATATATATTAATCCAGCACTCTTTAAGGGCATTTTATATATCTTAAGCTTTTTATTATTAGGGTTTAAGAAAGCAGGCAGCTTAAAATAATATTACTAAATTTATAATATATAGGACCGGCTTCTTATTAATTTGCATAATATTAATAAGGACCTTATAGTTAAATTTAAGATTATCTTTAAGAGTAAACTTAAACCTACTTAGAGCTTTTATATTCATCTGGCATTAATAGCAAGTATATATGATTTTTCCTATATTAGCCTTATTAAATTCTTTACTAGCCCTAGTAAGAAGATTATTCAATCAGTTAATTAACAGATAACTAAATTAGTAATAAAGTTAATAGATTTTGGTTTTAAAAAGCATAAAGATAGTAGGTTCTTAAGAACTAGCTATTTACTAAGAATATCCCTATTTCCTAATAATAGGTACCTTTTTATCTCCTTAGATTAAAAGATTCTTAAGATTATTAAGTTTAACACCTATTCTATCTATATCTATAATAAAATATAAAAATAGTATAGTACTATTAAGTATATAAAAAGGTATTATGCCAAAAATTGTTAGAAGCTTTAAAATACCAGTTAAAGTCATAATACTAGCTCTAAAGGTAATAGTCCTTTAGTTAAAAGAATGCTTAATTATAAGATTTTTTATAATCTTTATTAGAGCGTTAACTTAGCCTTAGCTAGTAGTTAAAATTCCTAATACTCCTATATCTAGGAGTATACTGTAAAATATATCCGCTGTATATCTCGTATTTATAAGATACATATGTTATTAAGGTGTTTTATTAGTATTATAATTATAGGGGTCCTTAAGAAATAATACATGTTTAAAAGCATTATTCTATAAGAAGTTTATAGTTAATGCTAAAAAGAGTGGGGGATTTAGTGCTTATATAAAGAATATTATAAAGGAAAGGGTATTATAAGCCTTTTTATTATCTGGTTTCTCTTTTTTATTAGTAGTAAGAAAAGCAGTGTTTTAAGCGGCTTTTTTATGTTTATTCTTACTACTATTATTAGTAGCAGTAAGTTAGGCTATTTTGCCTTTATAGGCCTATAGGAATGTATGGTATAAGCGTTTAAAAGGTGGTTTTTAGTGTTTTCTATTATTTTACTAAGTTGCTTTTACTTTCTTCTGCTTAAAGGCAGAATAATTAGTTAACTAGTATTCTTCTTTATAGTATATAAAGCATTTCTTTAAGCTTGCTCTAGCTTAAAGTATTTTATAATATATAGCTTGTAAATATTATTAGTCTGTAAACATCACTATATTAGTATTCTGGTTTATAGACCGGGCAATAAGAGCATTATTATTAGTATTTATTAGTAACTAACTTATAGAGGTTAGTGGTATGTCTATTGCTAAGAGGTAATTTTAAAGATTACTAATAAATCCTTTAAAGGTTAGCATATTCCTGAATTTAGTATTATAAAAATCGTTATTATTTTCCATTACTTGTTATACTTAATAAAGAAGAATTATATTTTGTTTAAGAGGGTTATAAAGGCTATTAAATATCTTTATAAGTTAATTAAAAAGGATTTCTAGGCATTCTAACTTATTCTTTATTAGGTGCTTTATAATAATATAGTAAAGGTATAAATTAGTAAATTGTGTTTTATAAAAGCTCTTATTCTTAGGTGTTTTAAAGTGATTTCTAATGTTTTAAGTTATTTCCTTAAATGGGATTATCTTTACTCTAAAGTATTTAAGGAAGTATATATATACTTTACCTTAAAGTATAATAAGGAAGGCTTTTAGGTAAAGTAAGGGGGAAACTCCTGCTTAAGAATATTTCTCTTTAAAATATAATAACTTTTTATTAATAAAGTTATATATTTCTCTAGAATATTATTCTTTTTTCTAGTAAAGTCTCTTAAGGGTATTAAGGGCTTTTTAATTACTATTAGAAAGTATTCCAGTCGGGTTTTCTGGTTTAGGTTAAGGGTCTTTAGTTAAATAAAAATCTTTATTATTATTAGAATCCTTATTATTAGGAGGTTTATGTCATTAAATCTCTTTTCCTTTTCTAGTTGCTTTTTCTAGCAAAGGTTTGTAAACTATATTAGGGTTAATATTTAAAATATTAATAAGATCTTTAGAGATATTTAATCTTAATCCTCTAGCTGTTTTAATACTATTATTATTAAGATAGTTATAAAGGGTATACTTAAGGCTAGTATTACTTTTATTAAAAGCATCCTTAGTTTAATTTTTATAATCCTGTTAGAAGTTAATAAGGAGGTTATAACCTTTTTCTTTATTAAGAATATAGTAGTAAATTATGTATATAATATAGTTATTAATTTGTTATTTAGTAGCTGTATTAATATTAATATTCTTAACTAACTTAGTTTAATTTTAAGATAGAATTAAGTAGTGCTTATAATGTTTTTAGGAAAGAGTGCTCTTTAAAAGTTCTCTTTTATAAATATCTTTTTAGATTTATTTATTAAAATTATTTATTTTTCCTTAGCTTAATAATATCTTAGTGTTTTAGGCTTAAGTTAAGCTTTATATTTAGTACTAATTAAAGCAGTTAGCGTTAGTTAATTCTCTGTAAATAATAGTAAAGATTTGGTTTTAATTATAAATAAGTAATAGTTAATAATAAGGAAAAAGATTTATAAGAGTTAAGTCTTCTTATTATTATAAATAAGTAATAGTTAATAATAAAGAAATAATCCTTTGGTTAGCATATTATTAGAATTTCTTATAGTTATATAAGTAAAAGCATTTAGACTAGTCTTTTTTATATATAACCTAGTAAATTTATAGTTATTAGTAACCACTAATTAGTATTAGTAATACGCAGGTTATAAGTATACTATAGTATAAATATAAAGGGGGTAAAGTTAAAAATTAATTCTGTCTATTATAAGAGGGAAGAGAAGAAGGCTATAATATAAATATATAGTGTTATAGCTATGGTACAGCCCCAGGTCACATAACCTATAGTCCAGCTAATCAGGGTGCGTGCATTCTGTATGCAACCTATAATTCCTAGTTAATGCGGCGTATCCCTTCCATCCTCCATACAAGCGATTCCAACATTAGTAAAAATATTAAACTAAAGAACAAATATATAAGTTAGTAGCCATATTAATACAGTAACTATACGGGCATTAAATAAACTTAATAGAAATAAAAGCAGCTTTAGTATTATTATAATATAAGATATTACACTATAGCTAAAACCCTTTATACTTATATTAAAAGATAAAATAAGAAAATCTATAAAAATAAGATAAACTTACCTTAATAGCACTATAAGTAATTAGCATTATTAGCCTAAAGCCTAGTATACCTAAATCTAAGATATTAATATATAGGCTAATAAAGAAAAAGAGTTAGATTAAGAACTTAAGAAAGCTATAAAAAAACTATACCTTATTTAAAAGTATATATAACTTAAGAAAATATATTAGGACTTAATAAACGCTTTAATAACTATACTAAAGGAGCCTAATCTAACTACTTCTTTCTGGATAAATACTCTAAGCAACTAATTAATATTAACTTACTTATAATATAGCCTTATAAAAGCATAATTAAAAGCCCTAGTTTATAAGGGAAATAGCTATAAGAACTTATAATCCTTTCTTATAAACTTAAACATAGCTTTTATTATAAATAAAGCAACCTTTACAAACAACTTAACTAAGGTTGCCTATACTAGCAGCTGCTTAGTAAAAAAAGCAAAGTAATAATAAAATAAATATATAGCTATAAATAATATTATAAACTTTAATAATTATAGCTAGAAGGATTTTATTATTATTATTTATGTACGCTAGGTAGCTAGAGCCACTGAATAGTTCATTAACTAACTTCTTAATATAGGAAAAACCCTAAGATAGGGGAGAAAACCCATATTCTTCTATATAGCTCCTACTAAGCCTTTAATATAAAGTCTTTATTGTTTTTAACTATTAGTATAAGATATCTGCCAGTTTCCCTAGAACTGCAGACAATAACAGAAGTATAGTTATGTTTTATATAAAAGGTTAGTATATTAGTAAAAACCTCCTATAAGCACCTCCCCTTCTAATCCAGCTCTTCCTCCTTTATTTTGTTATTTCTATTACTTTTAGTCCCTTTCTTAGCCTTAATATTATATATTTACTATACCTTACAAAGCTCCTCTACTAACCTATACTACTAAAGTCGCCTAGTTAAGAGCACTTACTTTATAATATTTAGTGCTAGCTTTTTATTATTAAGCACTGCCCTAAGTTCCCATAGGTCTTTTATTATAAGCACTACTAGGATTAGCCTTAGATGGTTATATTTTAGGTATAATAGAATAAGATAGTAAATATCCTTATCTCCTCCCTAGTATTAACATATTAGTAATATTACCTTAGGCACCTGTTTATTATAAAGGAAGGCATTTAGCCCTATTTTTTCTGTTTAAAGCTGCACTAAGGCCGTAGATTTATGCTTTAGCAGGCTATTATAAAGCCTTATTATTTTTTTTATGCTCTTAAAGTTAGGTTTCTTATCTACTACTATTACTTTTACCTGTTTTCTTCTTACTTAAGCCTTATACCTTTACTATATCCACTGTTTTTCCCACTCCCTCTTTAATTTCTATTTAGCTATAAGGCTGCTAGGGAGGGGGGGGGGGGGCATTAGGAAACGCCTTATAGTAATTATATTAGCGGCCTCTTCCTTAGCGTTATAGCTATAATACTATTAAATTATATACCTGTTATATCTTCTTGCTTATATTACTATTCTTAAGTCTTTAGTAGAATTATTACTTAATGTAATTAAGGTATAGATCTACTGGCAGTACTACTGCTTTTATCTCTAAGAGTGTTACTAGCGTTGCCTTATATGCCCTTATAACCTACCTTAAGCATTTATTCTATTCCCTTATAAATGCCTTTACTACCCCCTATACTACCCTTTTTAACTTACTGCGGGTGTGGTATATCCTAGCTCTATAGGCTATTATGCTTCTTATTACTTATATATAAAGGGATCTTACACACTTTAGTTAGTATTCCTATGTAAATGCAGCTAGCGCTGTAAGTGCTAACTTCTGCTATAATAATTTAGTATTTACCTTCTCTATATGGGTTAACTAATAAAGCTTCTAGTAAATCTAAACCCTTAGGAATTATACTAATTATATTGGTTATATTATTGTTTTTTTAAGTTGGATTGTTATTATAATTACCTGCCTCTTTCTTATAAAGTATATTAGCTTACTCTTCCCTAGGTTAAACCTTAGCCTATACTCCTTTAACTACTCCTTATATATTCTCTAGGCTTTTTTTAGTTATACTTTAGTTTCCTTTGCTGTTTTTTTATATACTATAATATTTATATTATTTAAGAATTCTAATATTAATATTAATTCTACTGCTACTAGTCTTTAATATAGTAGTGTAATATAAAGCAGGAAGAGGATAGGAAATACTAGCAACCCTTACAGAACCCCTGTAGTAACTTGGATTTCCTTAGTAATATGTCTGTTAAACGCTAATTATACTTTTCTTTTTAATATAAAGCCCTATGCCTATTTAGCCATTTACCTTAGTAGTCCTAACTTCTTTATAGTGTGGATTAATTATTTATAGCTAATAGTATTAAACGCCCTAGTAATATTTAGCTGTAATAATAATACTATTTCCTAGTAATGCCATGCTATCCTTATAACCTCTTTTAGCATACTTAGTGCTATCTCTATTAACCTGCCAGCCCTATTGCCTATTTATATATCTAGTAGTATATAGCCTTCCTTTGCTATAATAGTAATTCTTCTTATAATAGCTCCCTTAATTACTTTTCCTATTATGTTTAATAGTAATATCAGCCTCTACCCCCCTAGTCTGCCTAACTCCTTAGGGGTTTTCTTAGGTTTATATAGAACTACTACCTTTGCTTACTAAAAGAAGGCTAGATAGTATCCTAAACTATAGTATGTATTTATAAGGCGTATTAAATATAATATTAAAGCTGCTCTATATAGCTTAAGGAAACCCGTTAGCAGCTTGTCTGGCCCTAGGGCTTTCTAACTTATTATATTCTTTATAACTTCTCTAATTTCCTCCTCTATAAATACAGGAACTACTTAATTATTACTATAGTATCTTGTCTCTGCCTTTATTTCTAGACTTAAAGCCCTAGCTATAGATAAAGGAAAGAACCTCTTTATAAATACCTTTGCCTTACCCTTATATATAACCTTTACTATCTCCTCCCTACTATTATCTCCTAGCTAAGTTAGTAGTAGGACCTATTATATCTTAGGAGGAAGTCCACTCTATAGCCAGGCCTAGAGCTCTAGAGTTTAGAGACTGCCTTTAGACCTAAATAACTTATTGACTGCCTATTGCTAACTACTTCTCTTTTCCTTTAAGATAATATAATCCTGTTTTTCTATAGCTTTTATTAAGGCCTACTATAATTCCTATGTTTATTGTTACTATTACTGCTTATTAGCACGTCTTGCCTTTACTATTATATTCTTTACCCTTTTATTCTACTAAGGCTGTGGTTTGCTATGCTCTTAAGGTTATTTAGACGCCGCTATATTAGCTATTTCTATAAGCTATTAGATAAGCTATTATATATAGTTATTAATTTCCTACCAGTTGTATAGCAGGAGCTCTAACCCCTCCTTTTTAAGCCTGTTTAAAGCCTCTGCTATAATAAGGTTTTTATTTACTATCCTTTAACCCTAAACTAACCCTAGGCTATTGCTTAATTTCTTGCTTATTTTAATGCTAATAAGCTAAGGCATATGGTTAGATCTGGTGATTTTTACTAGCCTAATAAATTTAATACTAATATTATAAGTAGTCTATATATGGTTAATAGTACTATCCCTACTATTATATTCTCTCCTTATTACTTCCCTAAACAGCATAGCTAGGCCGAGTTGCTACCTTATTATAAATTCTAACATCTTATTATGTCCTTAAGAGGTTTAGCTAAATCTGTCCTATAAGGGGTGGTATTAGTTAAAGTCCCCTACGAACATACTCTAGCCCTTTGCCTAGGTATTAGTAGAGTGTTATAAAGGTATTTACTACTCTCTTTTATAAGCTAGGGAATAGATGTTATATACCTTTACTTTATATAGCTTAATACTATACTAATCCTCTTTCCTTCCTATAGTTTAAAGTCCTGTCTTAACCTTTTAATATATATAAATTACTATTCTTCTGCTATATATTACTAATATATAGTGCCTTTAAGATGGATTTAGCAGTATACTATTATAACCTCCTGGTTTCTGAATAGCTATTACCTTAGGGCTAATGCCATGCCCTAATACTAAATGTACTAGATTGCTTTTCTTTTGTGTATTCTAGTATATAACCTTAATTATATACTTTATTATATGCTTTAGAGCACCCTAGTTAGGCTGGCTTTAGTATTGTTTTGCCCTCTAGTTAGTTATAAAAAGGCTAGTATTATGCCTTTCTCTACTGGTCTCTGTTATTTTAATTATAGCTTATAGGTTTATCTTATAAAAGGGCCTCTTAGTTATATACTCCTTTCTCTTAGCTGCCTTTCTATTAGTCCCCTGGTCTCTTCTTTATAATAATCCTTGCCTATAGTAGCTATTATAACCTCTAACCAATAGCTTTAAAAGAATAGTAGCCTTATAGTATAAGCCTTCCTAGCCTGCTGCTATTTATTATTACTTACTAAGTACAGCTAAGACCATGCTAGATATACTCCTATATAATTTAAGTATCTCTTCTATACCTTACTTATTAATATTAAATAAGTCCTCTCTCCCTTAGGGTGTTTTCTAGTAATATACCTGCTATATCTTACTTTCTTCTTATAGTGCCTAGCAATATACCTAATCTTATAATAGTTATAATATTGCTTTAAGTGGATTATCTTATTATATAGCTTAGCATTAAAAATCTCTACTTAATATATTATTCCCCTATGGCATAGGCGGTTTACTACCTTAGTGCCCTTAACACTAACTACTAGTAGTACCCTTATTACTATTCCCTTTAGCTTTTATACTATTATCTTTACTATATTTAAACCATTCTCCTTTTTAATATTCTTTCTTATATCCTTAGTTATAATGTGGTTTGTTAATTATATTAGGAATCCCTTAATAATTATACTAAATATCTTCCTATTTACTTCTGCCTTAAGTTTAAAGGTAACTCTTACCTAGGCCGTGTTTTCCTTTTATTTCCTTCTCACTTTAGTAAATATAATAACTATGTCTTTACTTTATAGTTAGTATACTGCTACTACCTTCTTTATACTAATAGCGCTATTTACTGCCTTTATAATCTCTCTTAATAATCTGTTTCTAATTACCTTACTAATAGTATTTCCCTTTACTATTACTTTCTAGTAATAGCAGGCCAGTAATGCCATACCCTCTATTTAGGCTAAAGAGATTATTATATTCTACCCTATAGCTCTATAAGCTATAATAGTTACCTAAGTCCCCTTAACCACTAATCTAGTCCTAGGAATAGCCTTTATTACCTCCTTAACCACCTTCTTAACTATGGTTTCTACCTTATTATTAACCGCTTTTATAATTAAAGCCTATAGGCCTTCTATACTAGTTCTTATTTAGGCTATTTCCTCTCCTGTATTTATAGTAATTTATATAATAGTTTTAATAAAAGCTTATACTTTTATTATTTTTACTTTTAGAATAACTTTTATTATTAATTTCTTTAATAATTTTATTTTATTCTTTAGTTTTTCCTATACTACTACTACTCTAGAATTCTCTTCTTAATACTATATTTCTTTCTAAATAGTGCCTTATCTTTTATTAGTTATGGATTTATATAAAAATTTATTAATTATTATACCCCTTATATTACTTACTTTCTTTATATAATACGCTATTATTAGGGGGGGTAATTAATAATAAGAAATCTAATTCCGTGCTTCTTTTCTGTTTTAGGCGTGATACCGCGTCGTATCTGCGGTGTTTTTGCTTAAGGTGAAGGATTTTATTATATAGCTAAAGGATAGAGTAATAAATTAGAATATATACTACCTCAAAGTAATAAAGTTACTACTAGAGTTATAATAATAAGATATCTAGCTATTTATAGTATTTATTAAGATTTAAGGAAAAATAAAGGGGGAGTTACTTAAAGATATCCCTAAGAGAATTCAGATTTATATATTTATTAATAGCTTAAACTATATAATAAAGAAGTAGGTCCTTAGCTAAGAGTTCCTTAAATCTTAAGTATACCTTATTAAATAAGGTTATAAGGCAAAAGTAGCTATTAAGGGGTATAATAAAAGATCTTATCTCTATAAAAAATAAGCTATATTAATATTACTATTAAAAAATAAGCAAGGAATAAGTAGTAAGAAAGAAATAACCTAAGGATAGTAATCTTATTTCTGTTTTAAATATAGAAAATACAGCTATATTACTCCTTATTATAAAGCACTTAATTATAAGATATATAAATTAAATAGGCATATAATAAGTTTACATTATAATAACTATAAGAAAGCAGTAGAAGCTATAGACTTAAATATAACACTAGTAACTATAGCATATGCTTAGAAACATATTATTATAGTTAAACCCCTAGGCTAAATTAAAAACTCTAAGAATAAAATTAATAACTCTTAAATAAGAATAAAAATAAAACTATAGTAAAAAGAAAGCTAGGTAATAGTAAACATACTATTTAACCTAGAAGTAATAAACTTAATAATATATTTAAACTTATTATTTAAAGCTAACTAAAGTAAGGTAAAAGCAAATAAGGCAAAGCTAAAAAGCGCCTTACTAATAAAACTAAAGCACTAGGGTATTATTAATAAAGTAGTATAAATAACAAATAGTATAAGTTATAATAAATTCTATTAACTTCACTACTATATAATAAACACTAAAGAAGAACTAATCCTAGGAATAAACTAGGCTATAAACTATAAGCTAAAAGTACTATTATAGGCATTAGGTTATTAAAGATATCTGGTAATAAGGGAATGCCTAAAGCTAGTTACTAGCTTATAATAGATTTATTATATAAAAAAAGCAGTAAGTATAATACTAATCCTTAGCTAATATATAGTATAACTATCTGTTTCTTAAGAAAAGCTAAATAAAAATAAAATAAATAAAGAGGTTACTATAAAAATTGTTACGGTTGAAGGTCTACTAGTGGAGTAAAGGCTGTAGTTAAGCGTACTTAAAGCTAGATAGCTATAGATAGGGTTAGTAATGTAAATACTATATTTACTAGCCTCTTTATTTCTCTATAAGGCCTATCCCCTTATATACCTATATATAGCTAGAGCATGGCTTGCCTTAGTAGGTCTTTATACCCTTATACTCTTATCTTATAACTCTCCTAATAGAGCGCCTCCTTTTATTTATAATTACCCTTAATTACTATAGATAGTCCTAGGCCTTAGTCTTTACTCCCTTATAACTCTCTTACTATAACCTAGTAAGCCCCTTTTCTTAAATATATAACTTATATATTATTATTTATTATAACTTTACTAAATACATGCATATTATATTAAGCCTACCCTGCTTTTTATCTTTTTAATAGTAAATCTAATCTTATAATAACCTTATAGTAAGGTTTTTATTAGGTTTTAGCTTATACTTATTCTTAATATTAACTTTATAATATTACTAAGCTTACTAGACCTAAAGCTGTTTTTTCTTATTACTTATAATTTACTTCTAACTCTCTCTTATTATTAAAGCTGTCTTACTCTGCTTATATTAGCTTATAGCTTGCTGCTTTATTATAATATTAACACTGCTTATAAAGAAATTACTCTTAAGCACCTTAGTGCTTAATTATATAAATAACATTATTAATCCAGGTATATATATTAAATTAGTAGCCTAACTATCTAGCTATAAGAAGGTCTCTTCCCCCCTTTTTTTAGCCTGTTTTTTTCTTTTTTCTTTATTATTATTTGCTTATATATTATTTTTTATTACTATTATATCTTTACTTTCTTATAGCTTAGCTGCTATTATTACTTCTCTTTTATTAATATATATATAGATTTTAATATTATTATTATCTCCCTTATCTATCCTATTTATTTAATAAGTTATATACTTAATACTATATATACACTACTTACTTATAGCTAATAATTATTAGTTATTATACCTTATACTAGTTAATCTCCTACCTTTTCTTTTATAGCTCTCCCTTCTGCTCCTAATAAGCCAGATATTAAAATACCTATCTTTAGAGTTAGTTAGTATATTATTTAAATACTTATGCCCCTAGGCTATAGCTAACTTACTACTAGGGTTTAAAAAATTCCTTATTATTATTATAGCTATATAGTAGTAACCTAGTAGATCTTTCTAAAGCCTAATAAGACTAAACCTATTTACCTCCTTAAATATATTACTATTTCTAAGCCTTATAAAAAGATATATAATAATAAGTACACTACTTATACTTTGCTATTCTATTACTAATTATTATAGCCTATAGCATAAAATGCTCTTATTACTTAAGGAATAATAAGAAGTATAATAGCATTAGTTCCTTATAATTATTCTTATTTTAATTACTACTAACTAGCTGCTAAATGCCTGCTTAAATTAGTATTCTCTACTAGAAAATATTTAAAGAAATAAAGAAAAAAACTAATAATATCTACTACTATTAAATACCTATAAGTTTGTTGCTTAATTATAGTTAATTTTCTACTAATAATTCCTAGGGTATTATAAGTATATAGGCGAATTTAGCTGTTATAATAGCTAAGGTAAAAAATTCTAATATTTATAAATATACCTAATGTATATATCTCTAGGCAGACGTTAAGCTTAAGCTTAAAAATAATAAGTATGCTATAATCTTATAGGGCATTACTTATACTACTATACTTATATAAATAAAAATTACTAACTACTTATAATATATTTATATATATAGTAAGGATATATATATCTTTTAGTTTATTTATAACTTTATAACAGCTAACTTATTACTAGCTATATAAGCCTACTATAAGAAAGATTCCTCTTACTATATATATTACACTTATAACTATTTCTTATGCTATATTAGAATTACTTAGTATTAAATCTAACTTTACAGGTGCTAATAACTTTAATAATAGCTCTAAATAAGAGTAGCTTATTAGTAGTAAGATTATAGTGCTTTTAATAGCTATTAGTTTATTATTAATAAAGATAAGTATCTTTAAGTATTACTAATATCTCTTATAATATATTATATATATACTCTATTATCTTACTACTATTTTCCTTTTATAATCTATTATAATGTCTTATATATTAAAGTTCCTTTTTAGTACCTAGGAATTCTCTAATTTATTATAGCCTTTTTACTTTACTAAGTATTTACACTACTTACCTTAATACTTATATATTATAATTCGCTTAACCTTATATAATTTTTAGTTATAAATAAGTAGCTATAATATTACTATAGCTTTATTAGAATTTAGACCTTTATATAGCTTTAAACTTATAATATTAAATATATTATATAGGCGTATATTATTTAAAAGCTCTAAATAGTAGGCTAGTTTATATATACCTACTTTTTTTAAAATCTTAAAAGGTTTTAAATACTTTGCTATAAGCTTCTTACTTAATTATTAAAGGTTAATATTCTTAGTTAATAAGAGTATATAGTTACCTAGTAAAAAACTTATTAAGCCTCTTTTCTTATTATAGTGCTTTATATACTATTTTTAAGTTATATATAGTAGCTGCTTAGTTACCTTATATTATTATTATAATTCTTATACCCTTATATCTACTTATATATTTATAATATCTAGTGCCTTTATAATATAGTTTAAGCCTCTTAGCTAATAACCTTATAATAACTCTACTAAAGAGTAGCTATAAGCTAAGTATTTATTAGTATTATAAGTATATTGAGCTAAATATAAGTAGTCTTTTTAGTTTATTTACTCTTATACTCTAAATACTTTAAGGTAATACTCTAGGACTTAATTAACCCTTTTTATTTATTTATTTATTTATAAGTAGAAAGCAGTACTAAGTAGTTGCTTAGTTACTAGAAAGTAGTAAAAGGTTTTTTAAAAACTACTAATAAATATTATTTCTTTATCTAAGATAATCCCTTTTAGCATGCTATAGTCCTTAAATATATATTTAAGAAAGATAATAGTAAGGTTACTACTTATTATCCTTATAAATATAGCTATATATAGTATATATTTTAATAATTAATTTATAATAATAAGAATTATATTATGCTTCTTTTTACTAGCTTATTTTATTAAGGGAAGGCTAGTAATAAAGTCTATAAAGAGCTTTTAAAAAGGTCTGCTAGGGATTAGTAATATAGCTAACTTACTATATAATTAGTATAACCTAGGCTTAATAACTTAATAGTTTAAGTATAAGCTTATATAGTTTTTTATATCTTTTTATAATTCTAGCTAGTAGTACTATTTAGCTACTTTATAAATTATCTTACTTATATTCTAGTATCCTACTATAAGGTTATTATAAGTAAGTATTAGAATTTTTATATATATTTTTACTAGTATATATACCCTTATATTAAAACATAGTAAACTGTTTTTATTAATTACCTAGTACTCTTTAACTATTATATTACTACTACTAAGCAGTACTATTTACATTTTATATAATAAATCTTATTTTTATGCTTTCTAAATTGCTATTATAATAGGTTTACTTAATAGCTCTTTAGTATATTTAATAGCACTTTATCTTTTAATTACTATTAGTCTTACTATTAGGTTACTATATACCTATATAAACTATATTTATAAATATATAGCTAGGGAGGTTTTCTTACTATAAGCTTACTTTAAACTCTTAAATATTATATTATTAAATAAAGTTACTATTAATATACTACTTAAATATATAGCTCTAATATTACTTAAATATATAGCTAGGGAGGTCTTCTTATTATTAGCTTACTGTTACGTGGTGGTATCGTCACGTAGTCGGTTGGAAGCAATCGTGGAGCTGTTATTAACGTTATTATAAAAGGGTTATTAAACGCACCTATATATACTACTATTAAGTTATATAATTAAGTGCATTCTGTGAAGTTGTTATTGTTATTAAGTCTTACTAGCTATATAATAAATCTATCCTATATAAGTAGGGATCTGTGATGGATTCGAGCTAGAAGCTCGGATCTATACGGTTAGAAGCTCGGATCCGTACGGGCGGAAGGACGGTTGCCTTACATAAGCTTTATGCAAGCAATTTAGGCCCTAAGTAAATATAAGAGGGACACAGAAGTATATATGTAAGGTTATAGGAATTAGGCAGACCTTTTCCTTTCTTCTTTCCTTATAAATATTATTCTCATTTAAGTCACTAGCTCTGCAGTAGCATTCTAGCAAGACCATAACAGGATCTAACATTACGGATAATCCTATAATAAGTGCCCCTCCCTTAAAGATAACTGTCCTAGTTATTCTCTAGATCTATTTAAGCTAGTATTAATATATATAAAGAAAACTTTTATTTATAAAAGAAAGCAAATTAATTTATAAAGTATCCTCTTTATATTAGTCTATTTATATTTAATCTGCTAGAAACGTTGCTTAATAGTAGTAACTAATCTAATAATAACCACTTATAAAATTCAAAGATAAATAAACATCTTAGTTTAAGCAAAATAAACCATAATAAAAGAAATTTAATCTAAGTAGTATAAACCTAATAGCTATTATTAGATCCGTTCTAGTTATGCCTAGATATCTACTTCTTAAAGTCCTTATTTATATAACCCTTATAAATTTATACTATAATCTATTAATAGAGATATAGATTATAGAACGTCTCTATCTACTTATATTATTATAGCTATAAGTAGCTTATTAAAAAGTAACTATTATTATTAGTAACCTTTAGTTATATGCTTTTAGGAGTTACTATATTATAACTAATTCTCTTGTTTATAGTGTTATAGTTATATTATAATAATGCTGCTAACTTTAGACTATAGTAATAACTTATATAAGAAAATAGAAAAGACTTAGGTTAAACTAAAAATAAAAACATTATACCTTTAAAGACCTAGTAAACTAATAAAGGAAAGCTGTATAAAGGGGAAAGAGTTAGGCTATAAGAAGAGGCTTTTCTCTTAGATATAGGAGAGGCAGCCCGTGCCCTTCTTTAAGGTATATTAAATATCTTAAGTTATTCTCTGCTTCTAACCTTATATATAAAGGTCCTTTATATATTTAAACCAGGCTTATTAAAGGTTATTCTATAGAGATTATTAGGGTATTATTACTTTTAGGCAAAAGACAGCTACTAGCTATACTATCTTATCTTTACTAAAAGTAAAATTTTCCTATGTCTAAGCTATATAACATAGTAACTATAAGGAAAGCAATAGTCCTCTAGATATAACTTTTCCTATAATTATTCTATTTACTAAAATGCTCTTTATAATACAGCCAAACCTTTAATCCAAGCTATACATTTTATAATCAGATAGTAATCTGCCTAAAGCCACGCGATTTTTAGGGACTACTTCCAATATTAAATAGCGTTATATATTAGTAAAATTTTAATCCTTATACTACTATATAAGGGTCTGCTATTTATCTAATATCTTAGCTAATTCCGCATTCTTAGTTGCGGATTTTATTATTGTTTTCTGCCTTTTTATAGCACTGCTAATATTACGCCTATTTTTAGAAAATATCTTTTGTTTTACCTTTTTTAGTAATAACTTAATTAAGCTTATATTTAATATAGTTACCTTGATTACTTCTATAGCTAACCTTATTCTTTTACTAGTAAGCGAATTTAGTTTAACTAGGCTAGTTAACTTCTTACTTTTTATAGGTAAGGTTATCTTTTTAGCCGCGGATTCTAGCAAAGGGGTTTAAAGAGTAGGCCTAATAGTTTCTATATTCTTAGCCTTATTCTTTAGTATTACTACTCTAGCTAAGGTTATTATAATATACTTATTAATAATCTTAAGACTGGCTTTTACTATATTAAAGGCCTTTTTATAAACCTTAATATCTCTTTTAACTATATTAGTTTTATTTTTAAGTTTACTAATTTATATATTAGTAGCTTAGTCTAATAACTTTAGCTTTATTTCTTTTAAAATAGTCTTTTTAGCTACTGCTTTACTTATTAGCCTATATTATTTAGCTAAACCTTAGATTAAATTCCTCTAGTCTGCTAGTTCCTTTCTTAGTGTATTAGTATCCTATTAAGTAGTTACGGTTTTATGCTCTTTATTAGTATTAATAATTACTTATTAAAAACCTATGCTTAAGAGATTAACCTATTTTATAGTAGCTAGGGCCCTAGCTATAAAGCTATTAATACCTCCTAACTTATTATAATATCTAGCTATAAGCACTTTCTCTTTGAATAGTAATTCTAGTTACTACTCTCTAAATCTGGATTAGTTATCTGTCCATCTGCTATTAAGGAATTATACTACTGCCTGCTTAATACGGTATTTAATATTATAAATAACTAGGGTATTAGCTAGGCATTTAGTTTTCTTCTGCCTATCATTATTAGCTACTAGAATTAATTCCTTTATAAGGAAAATCTATTACACTACTTTAATTTATAGTGTATATATAGGGTCTATCTTTATAATAAAAAAACCGTTTTTATTAATTTATACCCCCTAGGCTATAAAATCTTTAGAGTAGGTATAAATAGTATCTATTATGCTTTATATACTATCTCTAGCCTAATATTACTATATTCTAAAAGGCTTTAGTCCTGTATTACCTCCTGTAAATAAATTTATTTCCTATTGCTAATAGCATTTATTTATATAACTAAAACAGTAAATTAGCTTACTAAAATCCAGTTCCTTTAGTCTGTCCTGCATTTTCTATACAATTATAAGAGGATTTTAACTTAAACTGCTAGCAGGGATCCCTTTTATTATAAGGGTATTAGTAATTATCTTACCCTTTTTTATATTTTAAAGACACTTTACTATTATTTATCCTCTAGGGCTAAGCGTCTTTCTGGATATATTAATATTAAAAACATTATTCTTATAGTCTATATTTACTCTAAAGTCCTTATTCTTATCCTTAGCTATAGTCTTTATATAATATTAATAGGTAGTTATTAGGTTAGCATATGCCCTTTCCCTTTGCTTATCTTCTTATAAAGCCTTAGCTAACTAGTTATATAGAATAGAAATAGCATTCCTAGCTACTCTTATTATATTTCCTCTTAGAGATAGCTTTACTAACTTAGTTCTTATTATTCGATTTTCCCTATAAAATAATAAAAACTTAACTAAAATATTAAAATTAAAATTCTTTATATAAAACTTATTTTCTATATCTCTTATAATATATATTAAAATTAACTAAAAAAGAGCGATAATAGTTAAAAAAAATAAAATAAAGGAAAGACTTAAAGTATATAATAATTAAAAGCAAGAATAAAAGGTTAAAAAATAAAGAAAAACAGGAAAATCTATTGTATTAAAAGGTATGGATAAGAGGTTAAGTAAAAAGTAAAGTAAAATTACAAGTAGTATTATAGGGAAAATAGGGTTATATATTTCTAGCTATAGTAATCACATAGGGTTCTGCAGGATATTAAATCCTGCTAACATTAAGGTATTATTAGCACTTCTGCCTTATAAGCCTTTTCTTTTTATACTCCTTATTCTAGTTAATTAAATACTCCTTTAAATATTTATTTATTAACTCTAATATATTTACCTTTATCTTACTTTTATTAATCTACTAGTTATCTTTAGTAGTATATTCTTTTTATCTTATAAGATAAGCTACCTTAGGGCTTTATCCCTTAGTATAGTAGATTTTTACCTTATATAATATAATTTGCTTAATCTTTTAGTAATTAGCTTTACTACTCCCTTTTAAATTAATTAGTAAAAAGGGTGTTTTCTCTTTACTAAAGGGATCTTTACTTTAGTATAGTTTTTATATATATATAATTAATATTATTAGATATACCCTTAAGGTTAATAAAAATTTAAGTTAGTATAATAAAGGATTTACCTTTTTAAGAACCTTATATAGTCCTGCTCTTTATAGTAATTACTTTTTTTTTAGCTTTCTTAGAAGTTAGTATTCTTTATATAGTTATAAGTATACTATATCTCTAATATTAATATCCACTAGGTTATATTAGGAATTATATTTAATTTTAAATAAGGCAGTAGTAGTAGTTATTATAAGTTAATCCTCTCTCTAGTAAAGCTTATAAAGTGCCTTTAAGTCCTCTTTCCCTAACTATAAGTTAGAAATTACTTACTTTAAAAGAAGGTTAATAAGGTCTAGTAGTTTAATCCTATATAACAACTTATTAGGCAACTAGTTAATAGCTATAGCTATTATATTATTAAGATAGTACTATAAAGCTAAAAGGATTAATACCTATAGTACCGTTAGATTTATTATAATATAATAGCAAATAGCTATTATTATTATCTAATTCTTTTATTTAGCTGCTTTATCTGTTTATAGGTAGTAAGCAGTTACTATTAGGAATTTAACTCCTAGCTTAATAAATATTACTTACTAAACCTTAGAAATAAATTTAGGGTTCTTATTACTAACTATTTACCTTAGTAATCCTTAGTTTATAATATATAGAGCTTAAAGAAGTAGTTCTACCTATATAAATACTAAATACATTATATTCCTTAGAATTAAAAGGGTTCTCTTACTAAATAAATAGTTTATTAAGGAAAGGGAATTATACTTTAAGTATTCTTTTATAGCCTATATAGTGTTTACTAAGTCTACCTCTGGTATATTAGTAATAAAGTCCAGAGAAATTATATAAAATAGCATTAGTTTTAACTATAAAAGTCTTATTTTTCTAGTTACTTTATCCCTTAAGATAAAGTTCTCTTAGTAAGTTATATAATATACTATATACTTCCGGATTTACTTAGATATCTTTAGGAAATAAACACTATACAGACCTTTTATTATTCTACTAATTCTAAAGTAGTAATAGTTAATATATATAGTTCTTAGTATAGTTTTAATATAACTACTTAAAATATATAGTTATTTAAGCCCTTCTCTATTCTTATAATAAAGTAAGCTCTTATTTATAAGGTCCTAGCTATAAAGTGAAATTTATAGTTAGTTCTGTCCTTACTTTAGCTACTTTTATTAGAAATCCTTAATACTCTTAATTATTTAATAATATTATAAGTTAAATTTATACCCTGCTAATATCTCCTTCTTTAATAAGTTATTTATTATAGCCACTACTTAATAGTTTTAATAGAAGTATATATAGGTATTTAATTTATTATATATACTATAGTTTGCAGCCTTTTAGTAGCTAATATCCACTAAAAGTTATAATAAGGTATTAGGTATAACGTTAAGAACTCCTAGTATATAAGTTACTTATAATTCAAACTATAATAAATAATTCGCTATCTTAGCTAATTTCAGGTTAGCCTTATTAAGGTCTATTATAGCTAAAGAGGTATATTTAATAATTCCTTTAGCAGGTATATAGTTAGTTAGGATATTAACTAAATAACAGTTAAATTAAGCTATTTTTTATAGTTTCCGCATTACTTATATAATTATAGCTACCTTTACCTTAGTTAATTTATACTGCTTCTTAGCTATAGATATTAAATAAGAGAGAAAAAGGATTAGGCAAAGTTTTATAGCTATAATATTCTTTTTAAGTATGCTTTTTCTATCCTACTCCTTATATAGTTAGAAAGTATATAAGCTAAAACCTTTCTTATAAGCATTAATCTTAAAGAATAATAGTTACTTTAAATCATAGTACTATATTAGTATTTTCTTATAAAGTATGGTTTTTAGTGCTTTAAAGGCCACTTTCTTATCTTTTATAGAAATAAAGGATTTTTCTTATGCCTTTCTCTTATATATCTGCTTTAAAGCTCCTACTAGTAACTTGTTATATTTATAAAGTTTACATATAAGTGCTGTTTTTTAGGTCTATAGTAGTTAAATCTGTAAGTTAAACTAAGGGATTTTTACTCTTAGGAATTCTACTATACTAATACAGGTTTCTAAGGTTAATAAGTTATAAGGAATTTCTATTTACTAGAACGACTTAATCCTGTTATTTATATTAATAATTCTATTAGCATTAATTATAAATCTAAGAAGTTAGATTAAATAATATCTAATAAAAGACTTAGTTACTACAATATATACCTTATTTTCCTTTAGGACTTTTAAGACTATCTTAAGATATTTAAGATAATCCTTAAGAGTATTAGAAAAGATAATAATATTATTAATATAAATATAAATAAAACTTTAGTATGGTTAGAAAATGCGATTTATGAAGTATTATGCAAAAGCTAGCAAGTTCTTATACCCTATTAACGTGACTTATAATGCTTCTAGCCCTCTTTTAAAGATTACTACCATATAATTCTAGTGTTTCTCTTATACTAAAAGCTAGTAGAAAAAGCCTATTACATTAAAAATCAATTTCTACTCTTTACTATAAGTATTTTATATAATATTGCCTTAGTCTAGTAATAGATATACATTTAGCATAGTAATATTATTAAGAGATCTAGCATTTATAATAACTTATTCTTTCTTTATCTTCTTTATATCTCTTTAAATAATAAAGCTAGGGCAGGCTATAGGTACTAGCTTTATTAACTAAAATATCCTGCCTGCTAGGTATATAGCATTATAGACTTTAGTAAATTTCTCCTAGTCTTTATACTTAAGAGAGTACTTTCTTACTAGCTTAACCTAATTCTGCTAGCTATTAACAAAGTTAACTCTTATTTTATCTTCTTCTAGTATTAGTACTACTCTTTTATTATAATAAATATCATATTTATTAGTTAAATCCTGTAACTTAGTAGCTGCTTCTGGATTAATATTAGTAATTTATACTTTAAACTTATTTTTAATAAAAGGTATATCCTTTAGGTAAGATACTTTATATAATAAAATACCTCTATTAATAACTTTAGAATCCAGGTTATTATTAAATTTTTTTAGACTCTCTTCTGTCTTTTTTATCTTAATATCTTTACTAAAAAATACTATATACTAGTAAATATCCAGAATAGTAAAATTTAAATTAAGGCTTATAGCTGCCTTAAGTTAACCTACTTTACTATTCTACTTAATCTATATAGCCTTATTAGAGTTATTTATTACTAGCATTCTTTTCTTATTTCCCTAGTTAAGAATGTTATTTAGAAAGATAGAATTAAATAATAAGATATAATAAATACTAGTTTTTTCTTTACTAGGAAGATCCTTTTATATTACTAGCACCTAACACGTTAAGTTTAGTAAAAATATAATATTATATATTACTATTACCTGTTAAGCTAGTATATAGTAAGCGTTTTAAAACGTCCATTCTAGTACTATTATGTTGTATACTAACTTAAAAACCAACCTTAGATTAATAAAATTAATTTTTACTTTAAAGCTATAAAGGAAACTTATGCTAATTAATAATTTCAGTCCTAGATTTAGTATAATATCTGCAGTTACTATAAAGTAACCTTAGATGTTTTTTCCTCTTATAATTCCTAGAATATAGAAGTTAAAAGTAGCCCTTTCTATAATAATAAAGGCTAAAGCTACTCCTATTACTGGTTTTAGGTCTTACTTTTCCTACTTTACATTTATTCTATATTGCTAGAGCCACTGTTTATTAGCTAGAATTAATAATATTTTAGTGTCTATATAGATCATATAATCAGGTCCTTTATTATAGAATTAAATTAGCATTTTAAGGAAGGTATTTATCTGCTTCCTTCCCTTAATATTAATCTCCTATAGTCTAGATACTGCTTTAATTACTTAGTCTTTTTATAGACCTTTTGTTAAAAATAGCTTATTTAAACTTTAAGTCATAGTGTCTTATATAATATTAACTTTAGTTATAAAAGCTTTAATAATTTCCTTCTTCTTCTTAGGCTTTTCTTACCTTCTTTTATTAGGAGCCTCTGTTTTGCTAGTTTTTATAGTTAATAAGGTAAGATTCTTCTAGTTTAAGTCTCCCTTTTTTATTATATAGAAAGCACTAATAAAATTAGATTTAACCTTCCCTTTATTAGAGTTATAGTTAAATGTTAAGTATGCTTTGCTACCTTTTATAATAAAGTATATATTTATAAAGTTAGACTTGTTATATTTATTATCCTTTAATAGACTTCCTTGTCTAGCTAAATAATATCTAGAGTTTGCTAAATGCTACTCATACTCTCTAGTATTAAGATTATTATCTAGAACTATAACTTTATAGGGTTCCTAGTTTAGACGCTCTTATTGCCTAAATTATCTTAAGTAGAATTAATTCCCTTAGTAAGGGTTTTATTACTTTTTAAATTAATTCCCTTTTAATCTTTTTCTTTTAAGGATCTTTCTTTTCCTTTATTATCTCCTTAAGATTTATTTTCTTAGCTATAAGCCCTGCTTTTCTTAGTTTAAGGGTTTGCTTTCTTCTTTATAAGGTCCTTTTTTCTAACTTTTAGTTAGTATAGTCTGTTATTATTATACTACTAGGACCTTTAAGGTTAATTCTAGTCCTATTATAGTTTATTTTAATAAACCTATTCCTAGTATAGGACTAGTAGCCTTCTTTAGTCTCTTTAATTATAATCCCTTAGGCTGCTTAATTTCTCTTTAATATATATATAATAAGAATATTATTATTAAAAGTTATTCTATTAAAAACAGTTTCCTTTCCTTTAGTTATAGTTCTTATAATAGTAATTCTAGTAGGCCTTTACTCTTTTACCCTTAAATTTATTTAAGTCTAAGGATTTATTATTATAAAGGTAGGCTTTTACTATTTCTTTAGTCTTTTCCTAGTAATAGGACTTTTATTACTCTTTTATTTTTTAATATAAATTATAGCATTTTCTATCTATTATATTAAGGTATTTATTATGCTTTATGTCCTTAGTTAGATCTAGGTATAGCTTCTTTAGCTTAGGATATAATTTTATCTTAAAGCATACTAAAAGCTATAAATTTATTATCTCTTTATTTGCTCTAGTATACTAAAAGATTTAGGCTATAAAGTCCTAAATAGAGACATTATTTATAATATTTTCTTAGGTATACTTAGCCTATTTAAGTTTTATTATTATATTTTTTATCCTTATATAGAATTCTTTTTATACTAACTTAATAATACTATTAATACTAGTGAAAATCCGTTCCTTTTTAGATTTATTTAAATATTATTAGTACTAGGTTATTACTTTTTTATAGAATAGTTACTAAATATTATAAAGTAACACCTCCTTCTAGTTTAGTAATGCTCTAAATAAGTATTCTTTTACTATTTAAATCTAAAGCTTAAGATCTAAAAAGAGAGTAGTTTTTCCTTTATAAGAGATAAATTTATTGCCTATGTTTACTATATCTGGTTTTAGGTTTAAAAGTCTAATATCCTAGATTTTTTAAGTTAAACTTACTAACCCTTTCTTTTTAAGTGCCTTTTTAGGCTTAGAATCTTATCTTAGATCATGTCCTAGTTAAAAGGTATTATATTCCTAGTATTCTAGTATTTAGCTTAGCTAATTATTATAAGGCTCTTTATTATAGTAGTAATTATTTCCATAACCACCTGCTTTATTACTATAACCATCCACTTTATAGCTATATTTACTTCCTTATTATAAGAAAGTTAGGAGTGGATTTATATATTATCCTATATTACTATTTTTAAAAGGTCCTTTTATATATTTATTACCTTATTATATAGGTAAATATAGTAGTATTTAGGAGTATTAGTATTATTAAGCACTAGTATAATATGTCTTCTTCTGTTTATATTCTCTATGCTTATTAGAGTCTTATCCTTACTACTAGTATTTTATTATTAATAGGGTATAATTTTATATATCCCTTAATAGAAAACCTTATTAAGGTACTAATATTATTACTTAAGGATTTAAAGAAGCGCCTCCTTATTTAATATTTAGTAGACTAAAGGTTTATATATCCTTAGGGAGAAAACCTTATTAAAGTATTAATATTATTACGTAAGGATTTAATAAAGCGCCTTCTTATTTAATAGTTAGTTAGTACTATAGAAATCCTACTTATTATAAAGACTTATATCTCTTTATAAGGGAAAACTATTAAATATAGGTTAAAACTATATAAAGTAGGTTAAAAGAGGTTTTAGTATTATTATAATAACTTATATATTTAAACTCCTATTATAATTTAAGTAAATTCTAATTATATAATAAGAGGTTTATTACTTTTAGTTAGTATAATTTACTAGTACTAATATAACCTTATATAAACCCTATTACTTCTCTTAAGTCGCTTATCTTAATTAGGTAGTCTTAAGACCTTATTAGCTTAGGTATTATATTTATTACTTTACCCCTTTACTAACTAGAGTTCTAGCTAATTTACTCTAATAGGGTAGGTCTGGTCTGCTAAGGGTTTAGCTGCTAAGTTATATTATTTCCTATTATTATTAGCTTAAATAGTTCTTATATAATTAGTACTATATTTAACTACTAGTTCTAGTAATCTTCCTATATCTAGTCTATAGTAATTATTAAAATTCTATTTAACTCCCTTATTTATAATATAAGGCTAACTAGTATGTTTAAGATATTATCTTAAGTTTTTATTATTTATTATTAGAAGTCGGTTTCTATAGGGTAAGTAAGGTTTTCTTTAATTTATTTCTATAACTTTTATATTACCTTTATTACTTTATATACTTTTTCCTATACTTTAGCTGCTTTTTTAATACTTTATAGGATTTTATAAGCTAAGGTTTTACTAATAGTGTTCTTAGTTTTAGGTTTTAGCTTATGCCTTATTATAATATTAAATAGTTCCTTAGTATTTATTAAATCCTAAAGTACTTATCTTCTCTTATTAGTTTTTAGGGGTTATAAGTCCTTAGGAGATTATAACTTCCTAGCTAACTACTCTTTCTCTCTTTTAGGTATAATAAGATTTTCTATTATTAAAAGACCTTTTACCCCTTATATAGTCTTATTTATTATCTTATTTAAGTTAGTTAAATCTTTAAATATAGTAAACCTTTTTATATATATTAATATAATAAGGTTTTCTATTTCTTTATAGTTTTTATTATTCTAAAAGTCTAGGTAGGTAGAAGACTTATAGTAAACTAACTTATTACTTCCTAAGAATTCTTTGCTTAATACTAAAGTTAGCTTTAGTAGTAATATAAGTTATATAATAATAGCTAGTTATTTCTATTGTTTTCTACGAGATAAAGCTGTTTTTTATGTCTTATTGCCTCCTAAGGTCTCCTTAGGGTTATTATTTAGATTAGAACTAAAAACTATGGTTAAAAGGGTGCCCCTAATGCTTAATGGCTTTATAAGTTAAGAAGCCTTTAGTTCATTAATAGGTATAATAATAAGCAAGGTTTTTAGCTCTTTAAGAGGTATTATAGCAGTTAAAGTCTCTGGTTTTATAAGAGGTATAGTCCTAGGCAGGGTAGTTTTAATCCTTAATAATATTACCTTAGGTTTAATTACTAATAGTTTAAGAAGCCCTTTTTTCTTAGCCTTTTTTAGTGTTTATTATACTAGAATTAGTTCTTTCCTAAAGTATGAGTAATATATAAGGACTAGATTAACTAGTTATAGCGGTTTTATAGTCTAGTAAATCTTTCCTTTATAGAATTTATAACTTCTTAAATAGGTAAGATCCTTAACCTTATTATTAGTAGTTACTAGTCTTCCTTTAGAACTAAGAGGGTTAGGATTCTACTTAAGGTATTTATAAAGCTTATAAATATAGTAAAGCTCTCCCTTAGTAATAGTTATAGTATATAGTTAGTAGTTATCTAATTCCTAGCACTAACTTATTAATTTAGATATAAGTTTTATTAAATCCTTTTTACTTCTTAGCTTATAGCCTTACTATAGGTAGTAAATTTAATATTTTAGTATACTACCTTACTTATTAATAATAGTAACCCTAACTCTTTAACTATTATAGCCTTACTAGTTAGGACCTAGTAATTTAGTAATTTAACTTAGTATATCTTACTAACTAAAAGCAGTAAGTTCTTAATTTTTAGTTAAAACCTTATATAAAGAATATAAGTAATTACTATTAGTTGTTATATAGTAGTATTGTTATGTAGTTAGTTAGAAGCAACTATGAAGCTGTTATTAATGTTATTATAAAAGGGTTATTAAACGCACCTATATATACTACTATTAAGTTATATAATTAAGTGCATTTTGTGAAGTTATTATTATTATTAAGTCTTACTAGCTACATAACAAATCCGTCCTATATAGGTGGGGATCCGACATCGCGGATTATCCCGTAACACTTACTTTAAACTCTTAAATACTATATTATTAAATAGGGCTACTATTAATATACTACTTAAATATATAGCTCTTATACTGCTTAAATATATAGCTAGAGAGGTCTTCTTATTACTAGCTTACTTTAAACTCTTAAATACTATATTATTAAATAGGGTTACTATTAATATACTACTTAAATATATAGCTCTTATATTACTTAAATATATAGCTAGAGAGG
>AFQZ01000609.1:0-30017 GCA_000222935.2 Aciculosporium take MAFF-241224 | reverse complement strand
TCTTTTTCTTTTTCTTTTTCTTTGTATCATTTTTCTTTTGTGTATATGCATTTTACATGGTCTCTGACCATGACGGAGGAGTATCGGCATGGGTGAGCGGTTGGGAAGCAGACCTTTCAACGGGGGCAGGTTTGGGCAAGTATGTAGCATTGTCTTGGCATTTCTTGGCATCTTGAATAGAGAGGGTGCTGCTGCGAAGTGGCCTTTTGCATTCAAGTGCGTCTTTTCGTTCCATTCAAGGGACCAGATGGGTGGGAGGTTTCCTCTGTTGCTTCCGCCGTGCTGTGTTTGTGATTGCCTGGCCCGCCCGACACCACTTGTCGATG
Source organism: Aciculosporium take MAFF-241224 (assembly GCA_000222935.2). Classification (NCBI taxonomy): domain Eukaryota; kingdom Fungi; phylum Ascomycota; class Sordariomycetes; order Hypocreales; family Clavicipitaceae; genus Aciculosporium; species Aciculosporium take. Next base: position 29,691 of record AFQZ01000609.1, on the reverse strand, counting down.
ATGACTGCATCAAAAAAATGCCATTGCATCCTTTGTTTCTGTTTTGTTTGTTATACAGGGGCTTGACGTGTGGCATCACATGGATCCATCTGATGTCACTGCCAGACATGTCTAGGTAAGTAAGGACCTAGCTGCTGGGTAGCCGTTTTGAGTACAATATATTGTACTTGTTGTACTTGTTGTACTTGTTGTTGGCACGTCATGTCATCCTCACGCCTACCCTGTAGGAATCGTCTAGATCCTTGCCCGGGCCCGTGACAACACGTCCATGCGCGTCACAGGCGTGATACATTCTTCATTATACCGATGCGCATGTCTCCATTCTTACTACTCTGCAAAGCAAGTCCCGCCCGGACCGAAAAAAAAAAAAAGCACAATTGTTTCGCACAGCAGGACACCTGCCAGCCACCTAACCCAGCTAGCTAGCTGCCTGGTGTAGACAAGGTGTCGTCGCGACATGGGCTGCGTGGGTCCCATCATGTACATACCCGCGCGGACGAATGTCTTGAAGAAACTACGAGGAAGAGAGGGAACAACTATTCGTTTCTCGTCGAACCATAAACGAGACGAACGATGACTCGGACACACAAGACGTGATTAGTACTGTTGCTGCTGACAAGAAGATGCGCTCGAGACCTGGGCGGAGGACGGGGAGGTTGTACACGTGGGAGGGAAGGGTTCGCACGCCAGGCGGTGGTGGCCTGCTATCAGGAGGGGGTGTGCCGCGTTGCGTGTAAATAGTCCTAGACGCCCATTGTGAAGTCGTGTTCGATGCCGGGCGTGACGCTTGCCATGAACTGGTGTGGGTGGCATGTTAGTACATGCGTATTGTGCGAGGTAGTTGCTGATATGTGTGTATATATATATATATATATATATATATATATATGTGTGTGTGTGTGTGTGTGTGTGTGTGTGTGTGTGTATGTATGTATGTATGTATGTATGTGTATGTATGTTTTTTTTAAAAAAAAAAGAAAAAAGAAAAAGAAAAAAAAGAAAAAAAGAAAAGAAAACAAGAAGAAAGAGCAGGGTACACAACCAACCTTGAGGAAAACAACCAGATACTGATCCACGCGAATGGCAGCTTCCTGCTCCTCCGCCTCCGCCTCCGCCTCCGCCCCCTGCACCTCCTCCCACTCATCCCTGTCGGCCGCCTCCTGGGCGGTCCTGACATGCAGCTTGGGGACCTGGTCGACGAGGCCCCCCACGCCGGGACCGCTGCCCACGGCCCTGAGCCTGTCCCTGCGGAGGCGGAGCGCGGCGTCGGCGCGGTCGAGCAGCGTCTTCATGACGGACGCGTGCTTGCAGGGGTGCACGCTCGCCATCTTGATGTTGTTGGCGAAGAAGGGGAAGTCCTCGAGCGTGACCGTCTTGTCCTTGTAGTCGCCGACGATGTCGTCCATCATGCTCTGCGGGGGGAGCGGCTGCCCGTCGGGGAGGTACCCCGAGAGGTAGAGCCGGGGGGTGCGGTAGTAGGGGGAGTACATGATGTAGAGGGTGTAGGTGCGGCGTCGGCTGGATTTTTTTTTTTTTTTTTTTTTTTTTTCCGTCAGCAGATGTTCTGGTGAGCAGATGTGTGTTGTTTTTCTAAGAAGCAGAGAGAGAGAGAGAGAGAGGGAGGATGGTGCGCGGCGGCGGCCGCCTCGGAACCGTACCTTCTCTTGGTCTCGACCCCCGCATCCCGGATGATGGCGTCATCGTCATCCTCATCCTCCATGTCCGGGATGTCGTCCTCTTCCAGGTCCGTCGCGTCGGCCACGTTGCCCGCGTCGTCCACCGCCCGCACGTCCCGGGCCTTGAGCGGCTGCGAACTGGCCAGGCCGCCGGTCCGCAGCCAGCCGTCTTCGTCGTCGCCCGCGTCCTGCCTGAAGTCGTCCCCGTCGTGGACCAGGGCCTCCTCGTGCCCGGCGTCGCCGGCAAAGTCGTCGTCTAGCCGGCGGTGGCAGGGGACGTTGCGCGTGACGAGGTACTGCTTTCCGGGCGGCAGGTAGCCCGCGCGGCGGCCCTCCGAGTCGGCATCGCCCCACGACCAGGTCGGGAACTTGTAGACGAGGTAGTCGCCGCAGGCGACGAACTCTTCGGGCGTGACCTGGCCGGTTTGTCGAAAGGTCGAGCTGTGCGACACGGGCGTGTACCGGTCTCGGAGGGTGTTGACGGTCGACCTGATGTAGTTCATGGCGGCGATCGGAGATGAAGTGTGCCTGGGCCGGCGTCTGCCCGCGTACGTCAAAGCCAGAGTCTGCCCGCGTACGTCAAAGCCAGAGTCTGTCCGAGTACGTCAAAGCCAGAGTCTGCCCGCGTACGTCAAAGCCAGAGTCTGTCCGAGTACGTCAAAGCCAGAGTCTGCCCGCGTACGTCAAAGCCAACGTCTGCCCGAATACGTCAAAGCCAACGTCTGTCCGCGTACGTCAAAGCCAGAGTCTGCCCGCGTACGTCAAAGCCAACGTCTGCCCGAGTACGTCAAAGTCAAAGTCTGCCCGCGTACGTCAAAGTCAAAGTCTGCCCGAGCAAGCCAAGGTGTAGGTGGTAAAAGGCGAAAGATAAAGGTAATCTGTGCCTTTTTGCAGCAGACGAGCTTCCTTTTGCCCCCCCTGCTGACACGGTCCTGGCCGGTGACAAGCTGGATGGCGGGGTGGGTGAAGAGAGGCGTGTGATTGGGTGGGGATGGGGTGACATTCGGTGGGGCCCGCTGCGTTGACTGAGGTCTTGATGTCGCGTCACCTCATATCTTCAATAGGTACGTCCCATGACCTGGCACGTCACCACCAGAGACAGAGGCACATACGTCCTCGTTCCAAAAAGGCACAATTCGCATCAACTCAGGCATGCTCGCCCGCTCGCCCGCTACTCCAGACATGAATATGTTGTGTTTTTTAAAAAATGGCAGACACCCCTGCATAGTATACATGCGCATCGACCTCATCATTCTCCTGGTCGCCCGCTACTCCACGCATGAAAATGTCGTGTTTTTTTAAAACATGGTAGACACCCCTGCATAGTATACATGCGCATCGACCTAATCATTCTCCTGCTCGCCCACTTCTTCACCCGCTTCCAATGCTGCCTGTTGTCGTCTTTCTGCTTCGCGCCGTCGCTTCTTCCCCAACAGTTTCTCAAGTCGCTTCGCCGAGTTGAAAACCCCGCTCGTGCCGGTTCCGCACGCTGCACACGTGGCATCTTTGCGATATCGTTTCAGAGCACACGGCTCGCAAAAGTAGTGCCCGCACCGCGTCATGATGGGCGCCTTGTAGTCCTCTTCGCAGATGATGCACACGAACGGAATGTTCTGGAGCAGCGCATCCTCGTCGTCGTCTTCGTCATCGTTGCCGCCGACTCTGTCTCGGTTCGCGCTCGCCACCACCGTGCCGCCCAAGTTTTTCTTGCCGCCTGTAACGGTATCCCACTCTCTGTCGAGCTGCCAGCCGTGTTTGTAATCCTCGCGACTGTGTAGGTATTTACTGCATTTTGAAAAACAGTTAAAAAAAAAAAAAAAAAAAAAAGTTAGGCAAAAGTAAGCAAAAGTTCTCGGCGGCCAACCATGACTTGTCACCGAAACATTGGCAGAGACGCACCGTCGAGGAAGGCCACGTACCAGTTATCTCCAAAGCCACAGAATCCCGTCTTTTTGTAGTCCTTGCACACATCGGGAGCAAAGTCCGTGATGGTTATGGTCCGGATATTCGTTGGTGCTTTTATCGGACCGACCGTCCGCCGTGGTGCATCGGGATTTTTCTGAATAAACAATGTTTGGTTGGCCAAGCCCTTGTACGTGCCATCAGAGTCCCCGTTTTTCGTCACTGACTTGGACGATGCGAGACGAGAGTTGTTTGCGGGGAGAGCGCCTCTGACATGCTCGTCGTACCAGTTGCTCTGCTTGGTGGCGTCGTTGGCGTCGGAGATGGGAACATGGCGGTTTGCCGTGAAGGCGGTCGCTTTCAGGTCTTGGCCACCAGTTGCTGTGTCTTTGGATGAAGCAGTAATGGCGCCAGTTCTCTTCCGTCTCTTCACCCGCCGGCCGGATTCATCTTCGGAGCTTGAAAAGTCGCTTTCGCTGTCGCTGTCCGAGTTGGCGGTTGGTGGCGTGGCTGGTCGTTTTCTAATGTTGGCCTTTCCCTTGGCGCCTCGCTTTTTGAAGAGCGCGACGGGCGCGGCCATGTCCATGTCTGTGCCCATACTGATGCGCGTATTGATGCGTGGGCTCTCACGGGTTGAAGAGTCGGACTCGACGTCACTTGTAGTCAGTCAGTCAGTCAGTCAAATGGTTGTTGGATTGTTACTAGATGGGCTTAAGACGTGAGGCTGAGTAATGTGGCTGGTGTGCTTACTCATGCGCCCTGTGTACCGCGTCTACTAGTCTACTAGTGTCAACCTTGACGTGGTCACCGTCCATTGACCTTCCTTGTTGTCGTCCGGTGCTGCACCATCAGATCAGTCGCGCCAGGACCAGACGGATCGATCGGCCAACGTTGCTGTACATGGGAATGTGTGATGAATGGCCGTATCATAGAGGCGCTTACCTACAGATATTGGGGACCGCGCCCCGCATGGCGTTGATTATTTCATCAACGGGGTGGAATTTCAAAAATGTCTGGGCCCGAGTTACCTAGGTAGCGCGTCGACGTACGTTGATGTTGTTGTTGTTGTTGTTGTTGTTTTGCAAACTTTGATTGCACTGCATTCTTTGTCTGTTGACGGATTCAATATGACAATATGATGATGGAAGATGGAGGCCTCATGGTTGTGGCGTGAAACATGTGTGTAGCCGAGACGTGACGCATGGCGCACGACACATGGCTTTTGCCGCTCTGAAGATTGTTGAATCGAACGGAGATGGATGCATTCGCACGCTTGATTGAATTTTTTTTTTTTCGTCCTCTTTTCTCGTTTTTCTCGTTTTTCTCCTTTCTCCTTTTTCTTTCTTTCTTTTCTTTCTTTTTTCAAAAATTCTTTTCTTTCCCTTTCGCTATATGCAACTGCGGCACCTCCCAAATAGAGTTTGTCTTTGCTCCTCTTTTCTGACCCAACTGGGAAGAAGTCACCGCTGCCCAAGTGGTTTGTGTGCGCACCGTGCATCTCACTGTGCAACGTCCGTACTGTTCACGTGTACCAGCACAGTGCATGTGGACCAGACACTGCCAACAGACAGACGGGGACGGCGGAAAAAGGAAAAACAATCCAGCACTGCTCCTGATACATGATACATGGCGCGCGCGCGTACGTGTGTGTACGCAACCCAACAACACCTCTTCTCACCCGACCATCGCTCCATTCTGTCTTTCTATCTTGTCCATCCTTGCTTTCTTACACTCGCTCTCTGCCCTTTTTGTCTCCTTTTTTTTATGCAAGCTTCGTCGCCAGCGCGTCGCCTGCTAACCTCGGTGCCTGCCCCCGTGGCTGTACCGTGGACATTTGCAGCAGGATCTGCACTTTCCACTCCCCTGCAGGCGCCGTCGCTCCCGATAACCTGCCTGACCTGACCCGGCCCTTTGCTCGCAAAGGGGCTGCTCAGGGCGTGCCCTTGACTGTAAACTTTCCATTTCGACGTTTCCCGGCGGCTTGACGCACCGTTGGGGGAAACCGTCTTTGACGGCCGCGATCCCAACTTGCTCCCGCTTCCACCTCACTGTGGCTGCGTGTCCGTTGGGCTCCGGAACTCTTCTCCCCAGGGACCAAGATCGAATTGATGCCATCGCAGAGTTCGTAGGCAGTCTCCCTGTTGAACTACCTGGTTCATCAGGATGGCTTCGTCTCTGGTGCCCGACAAACGTCCGGATCTCCTCATCCCTGGAAATGGAGAGGCAATGAACGACCCCTTTGTCACCAGTTCGTCCGGCTCCGCGCACCATCGATTTTCCAATTTCGACCAAGAGCTGTTTGCCGCTGGGCCTGGATCCTCGCCCACCCAGGCGAGACGCGCCTTGGAGGCACATCTTGCAGAGACCGATCGCCGGCTAGACGAGGCCGGAAAGCTGGGCACGGCACTCGTCTCACAAAGAAAATTGCTGGCTGAGCAGCTGCAACAGGTCCAGAAGGTGCAGGCCGAGGGAGAACTAGGCCCGGGTTTGCGCAAAAAACTGGCAGACATCGAGAGAGAGTACAATGACCTGGTCCGAGAGTCCGCTCGTGTCCTTCTTACCAAACAAAGAGTCCCGAGCAATGAACATCCAAGCTCCCCCTTCGTTCCGGAGAGCCGCAGCAGTGGCAGGGTAAGCATGACTGTCGTATTCTGCTCTGCTTCTTCTTCTTCTTCCCATGCAAAATGACTGATGGCGTCCTTGATGATGGCAGCGCTCCGTCAGTCCCTCCAAATTCGAAAGCCAAGCTACGGGCTCGCCCACGAAGCTCAACGTCCCCACCCGCAAGATGCGAAATCAACCATCGAGTCGTGTGCATGACATTGAGTTTGCTGCCGAAATCAGCACCTCACTCATCGCTCAAGTCCGTAACTTGCAGGCGCTGCTTTCCGAACGAGATGAAGAGTTGAAGGCGTCTCAGTCGGAAAGGCAAAGGCTGGAAATCGAATCCGAAAGCTATCAACAACGACTCAAATCCTTGGACGAGAGCGAAAATCGCTACAAAGAGGAGAACTGGAATCTCGAGACTCGTCTTCAAGAACTTGCCACGCAACAAAAGGATGCCGCCGATCGAGAGAAGAAACTGACGCAAGCCCTTCAAACGACCACTGCGGAGAAAATAACAATTCAAAAAGAGCTCGATGATGCCAAGTCATCTCACTCCAGATTGGCAGAAGAGCATGCTGTGGCCGTAAAGCACCTCGACATTGAGCTGGGCACAGCAAAGCGCACCATGGTCATGGCGGAGAGCGAGCGAGCAGCTATGCAACGCAAAATCGACGACTTGACCAACCAGAACCAGGACCTTGCCCTGGCCTTCTCGTCGCAACGCTCACGAGCTGCTGATCGCGAGACGGTGTCGGGCATTAGTGACGACGAGCTGGAAACGGCGGCCGGTAACATCACGCCAGAACACTCTCCACCGCCGTCTCCCGTGAAGAGCACACCACGACATTCCATGCTCGAGGCCGAGACTATCAAGTCATCTCTCCACCACGCTCAGCGGACAATTCAGACCCAGCGGAGTCAACTTCATCGTGAGAAGACGGAAAAACTGGAACTGCGAAGAATAATCCAGGATTTGCGAGACGACTTGGAGAAGTCTCGAGCTGACGCCGCTGGTGCCTCCGGTTCCCGTCGCACCCGCAAGATCGTTTCCAAGGACTTCAAGAAACCTGCTCGCCTGCTGGGTGGCCTTCGGTCCAGCAAGCATGAGATTGTCGTGGATGATCCCGATTGGGAGGATAATGCTGACGTCTCCCCGCGCGGAGCTTCCGGCACTGGCCCTCGCTCAGCTGTTGCATCATCCCGCCCACCTGACGGCAGTGACCACTTCGACACCGCAAATGAGGCTAGCGAGTCTGCCTTTGAGACAGCCAATGAGCGTGCCATGGAGACGGATGACTTCCAGACCGGCTACGAGGGGCAATCTGGCAGCGATGATGATAATAAGACCGAGACAGAGAGTGTCGCGAGGGGATTCGGCCGCATGAAGAGACCGCCGAGCCTTCCCGCCGGCCTGGCACGGCGAGGAAACCGAGACTCGTTCGACAGCACCGCATCGACTTCGGCAGACGAGGAAGATTATCCCAGTCTGCATACGCCGACCGGGACAATTTCATCGCAGAGAAGCCGCTTCAGGCTCAGCCGGGGCCCATTCTCCAGGAGCTCTCGACAGAACAGCGAGGAGCCAAATGTGCAGAGCAGCCCTGCGAGCTGCAGGAGCGGCGGCACCCCGCAAGCCGGTGGTCAAAGTTTGTTCGCGGAACTTCAGGATCTCGGCAGTGACGGCGAGTCTTTGGGCGCCGCCACGCCTAGCCGACGCAGCATCCGCTCTGTTACTCCTGGGACGACTCATCGACCGTCGACACCACCTCCTGCCATGCCGCGCCTGGCTCAAGTCGTCATGGTCGACAGCGGTGTCATGACAGACCCTGTCAAGGTTACTGCCGAAGTTTTCGAGGAACGCTTGGACAGACCCGTGACCATGGAATCGGTGATACATGCTGGAAACCACCTGTCGCCTACCTGGGGAAACACCAGAGCCGTGGAATCAGATTCCGCGCGACCAGTCTCCTCTGGCTTGTCATGCAGCGATGCCAGCATTCAAAGCGAACAGGATATGGGCATCAACTTGACCGAATTCCCAGCACCGCCAACGTCAACCCGCCACGTTGGCCTGTCAATACGACCCGTTCTGTCATTGTCACATGTTCGGTTCGAGGATATCGAACCGCGGGAGGAGGTCTCGCGGCTCATACGCCCCCCGACGCCCCCGACTCTACGCCTGACGCCTCTCGCGGTAGAGCACGTTGAGCCTCGACTGGAAGCTGACCTGCCCCCCATCGCTCTGGCGCTATCGGCCATTTCCGCCGAGACTTTGGAGCCCGTGACGGAGCCGGGGCCCCCCCGGGCCCATCTCACCATGGCTTCGCTTGTTGCGGAGACGATTGAGCCCGTCTCCCTTCGACGGCCGTTGCTCTCCTTGTCGGACATATCCGCCGAAACATTGGAACCCGTGGCTGGGCCTGCATCACCGGTCCTTGACGCAGAACCAAAAGTTGCTCGCGCGCCGCCTCCGGCCTTGACCATGTCGCCAATAGCCGCGGCGGCCGTTGAACCAAGAGAAGAACCGATCTTGTTGCCGGCCCCCTCAACTTTGCAACTCTCGGGGTTGTCCACGCAATTTGTCGAACCTGTACCAGAGCAGTCGCCCGCTTCACCTGCTCTTACATTCTCCTCGATTGCTACGCAACATGCACAGCCTGTCATGGAACACGTCGCTCCTCCTCCAGCATTAGGTCTGTCCTCGATTGCGGTCGAACATGTTGCACCCGTGGTGAGCCACCCACCCGTACCGGACCGTTCAAGCTTTGGCTTCTCCACAATCGAGAGCGTCGAGCTTCGTCCCCTGTCGCCTCGAAGCAACTGGAGAGATGCGTTCATCCTGCCGAGAGATGATTTCTCTTTTCCGCAAGCGCCGACCCACAGAACATTCGGCTCAGGTCCAAGTCGTGGCAAGAAGAGGGACTTGGAGCCTATTATTGCTGAAGATGACACGCGTCTCTCCACGCCTGACTCGCCCGATGATGGTACTTTGGAATCACAACGACCGTTCGAGGAGATTTCAGTCAACACCAATGCTCCTCGCTCTTCTCGCCAACAGGGTGATTCCTTGAACGACCGAGCCGCTCAGACTTGGCTGACTGCTGGCGAGATTGATCAACTGCTTAGAACCGGATCCCAGCGTTCTTATGGCCATGCCAAGAGCACTTCCATCGGCTCCGTGGGGACCCCCGCAACGACGGACACAGTTCGTGTTTATAGGTCTCGGGACAGCTTCGAATCTCCCGTTCGTCCTCGAGGCAGGCCAGTTGGTGGCGTAGCAGCCGGCACAATCGCGGCTAGGTCTGCAAGTGTAACTAGTGGGCACGGGTCTGTGGTTGAGACACCGCCATTGCCCTCGAATCATCGTCAAATCATTGAGGCAGTCCGCTCAGAGTCATCTCACAGCCAGCGGCAGGGTAGCATGGGCGCCCCTCTTTGGCCGGCCTCGGCAGCGAAGCACCGTCCCCAATCGCCGAGCCATCAAACCCCGATAGCTTCTGGCCGAGGCGTGCGGACCGAAAACGCACACCACCTTGGCACGGCTGAGATCCATCCACCGCGGAGACTGAGGTCGCAGTCAGGGCGGTCATCGATGTCGTCATTCGTCTCAGAGGTCGACACTCGCTTCAATTTGCGGACCGGCGAAGTCGGCATGGATTCTTCGGGGCTCGGGCCCAATACAGACCCTCGCATGATTCAGGCCATTACGCAAACCATGATTGGCGAGTTTCTCTGGAAGTATACGCGCAAGACGGGACGCGGCGAATTATCCGAGAAGCGCCATCGCCGTTACTTCTGGGTGCACCCGTACACACGAACGTTGTACTGGAGCAACAGCGACCCGACCACGGCAGGTAGGACAGAGCTCAAGGCCAAAAGCGTCCCCATCGAGGCCGTTCGCGTCGTGACTGATGACAATCCAATGCCACCTGGCCTGCACCGGAAGAGCCTGATCATCATCTCACCTGGGCGGACGATCAAATTCACCTGCACGACTGGACAACGACATGAGACTTGGTTTAATGCACTTTCGTACTTGTTGCTGCGGACCGGACAGGAGCCCCAGGCAGATGCAGAAGAAGTTGCTGGTTACATGACCCAGGATGACGTTGATGAATTCAATCCACAGGCCGGCCGACAGCCTGTCCAGGAGTCTCGGCTGAAATCTCCGCCGTCGCTGTCGTCTTACAATTCTCACGCGACACGAAACCAGTCTCCTGTCCTTGACACGTCGATGGACATACCCACACTCGCACCTGCTGCCAAACACCCGCGTGGAACCTTGACAAGCCGGAGCTCGACAGGCACCTTCGGCAAGCTCAGCGGATATTGGCGTTCTGCTGCACCGAAACGATCTGGCAACCTGCCTGGTTTCCGCGGCCGCACACCCAGCGGCCAGAACTGGAACATTTATGAAGCGAGCGAGGTGCATGACAGCGCCGAGGAATTGCGAGAGTTGATTGAACGCCAGGATCGCGAATCGGATCGACTCGAGAATGTGAGAGCTTGTTGCGATGGCAAACATGACGTGGGCAGCCTACCGCATACTGGACGAAGATTGCGAGCTGTCCCTTCGCATTCGCATCCCCCTGCCCATGCCGCATCTGCAACCAGCACCACTCCGATGGCTTCCGTGCGCTCCAAAACATGAACGAAAACAAGTGCGTATGCGGCATCCGGCGCAATGGCAGCCACACCACATGATCCTGTTTCGACAATGGCTACTTGACCGAAACAGGGCCGTGGCTCATCATATGGCTGGGCTCAGTCTCGCGTGGAACATTTGACGATTGTGACGATATCCCAATACTCATTGCCCGCCACCTTTCTTTTGTACTTTTTTCTTATCGGGTGTATTCCCAGCGTTGTACCGTCGCATGGCATCCAACCGTCGAAGAATGGACTCTGACCGGCGCCATTGCTATACAGTCTTTTGACGAGGACAAATTTTACCAACTATAAACCATCGCTTTATTGGCGAATGCCTCTGTCTTTCCTTTCTCATTGCCCCCTTCTCTTTTTTTCTTTTCTTTTTCTTTTTTCTTTGATTGGACTCTTGGTCTAGGAGGAAAATCACATCCTCATACCGTGTCTGTGCTGCATCGCGCCTCTTCAAAAGTGGCATTGTTCGAGCAAGTTCGGGCCTAGCTTGTCTGCTGTTGAGCACGATTGTATGAACACTTACTGCTAGTACTGGTATAGGTATACATTAGGCTTAATATGGCATCTAGTTGCCTTTTATTTTGGACAGCGTTTATTGTTCATTTGTACAGATTGCAAGCAGAAAGGAGCAGATGATCAAGGAGAAGCAAAAAGGCAGCGGATGAAGACCAGATCAGAAGCAGGCTCCGGCTCCGAAAATGGACCGCATGGCGTCGCATGGCGGGGGGAAGTTCGAAGGGGACGGGGGGGAGCCGGTTCAGAGTCGAGAAACAAGCTGTCATGGGACAGAGTTGAGAAACAAGTTGTCATGGGAACCAGACTAAAATGAGGACGCTTTTGTTGACGAATAGGTGAAGAAGGTACCTGCCTCTTTGGAATGGAATGGAGCCGGTTTCGGCCCGCTGTCACGTGACGCAGCGACCTCGTCCTCGTTGGTCGACGCGTTAACATTGTGTTGGGTCCATTCAAGGTGGCGGAAGCAATGCTGTGCACGTCATGACTGCACTGATGACGGCATAGCAACATTGAAAAAGAACAAACAAGGCCGCAACGGTGAGACGTTGAAGACTCGAAACAGCACTCAACGGTGGTGCCTTTCGATGTCATCATCTCTTCGGCTCGCTCATTGCCCAGCGTGCGCATGCACAAATCCGACATTAGCCACATTGAGCCGAATTAGCCACGCCACTATAGCCACATCACCATCGACACGCATCAACATCGGCACGCCAAGCTGGGACGACGAGACGACGGGACGACGGGACGACGAGACGACGGGACGACGGGACGACGGGACGACGACAAGGTAGCTGTGGCTGGCAGCTGGCATCCGACATCCGGAAAGAGGCACATCGATCCTTTCGCGCCGCCTCTCCATACCGCCAGCCCTTTCTTCGACATCCCGTGGTCTCTTGGGTCCCTGCTTTTGCCATGCATGCTGGTCGCCGGTCGCCTTGGTCGAACCTGGTCAGCCGCAACACGCATCTCTCTCTTCTCCCGCCGACGACCAGCCCTTTGCTCTGCGCGAGGCACACATCCTCTTGACGACAACGCCGGCCCAAAGGTTGACATACCGACCGCGATAAGAACGGACCCCCCTCTGCAATCCAGCATGGGACCATGGACGGCACTGCTTGTGGCGTATCTCCTAGGGGGCATCACATTCGTTCCACTTCTCGTCCTGGTCGTACTCATCCACGCGCATTGCACGCTTCCGTACCGACGTGACCTGGCCTCTGTCGACGACCCGACCGAACATGACATTGTGCGGCGAGGAGACGATGTGTCCGCTCTGGAAGAGGCCAAGAAGAAGGCGGCGGCTGGCGAATACAAGGCGCGGACAGCTCATGATCTTGATGTTGCCGCCGGATACTTTGCCGTATGCCGTGAATATACGCCAATGGGACTCAATGCCAAACCCATAGAACGCGCCACACCGGTCGGCTCGACCACGGTTGCTGCTCCGAGCCCCAGCGTCTATCAAACAATGTACAGGAGCATCTTTGACCGCAAGTCCGTCGCTGGGCCGTTGGATGGCACCAATCACAACAACAGCATGAGCCAGAGACCGAAGAAGGCCGGCAACGTCTTTTACGTCGTGCTTAGGTATGCTTGGATTTCTCAACACGGGTCTGGATTTCAGCGCAGCGCGAACCGACGGCCGATTTGCTAATTTTCTGTGTGTGTCAGGCATGGACACCTCATGCTCTTTGACGACGAAGAGCAGCTCGAGGTCAGACACGTCATCTCCCTGGCTCACCATGACATCAGCATCCATTCCGGGGGTGATGTGACGCCCGAAGGCGAGCTGTTCATCAAGCGAAATGCCCTGTGCCTCGCGAGAAGGAGCGCCGGGCCCGACAAGCAGGCGGCGCCAGACGCTCAAGTGTCCAAACCCTTCTATCTCTTCTCGGAGAATTGTTCTGCCAAGGAGGACTTTTACTTTGCTCTGTTGAGAAGCCAGGAACAGACGTTTGGTTTTGATTCCAATCCGCCCGTACCAAAAGGATTCGAGGTGAAGAACATCATTTCTCTGGTCCAGAAGCTACATGCCTCGGAGGACCATGCGCATTCCAGGTGGCTGAATGCCCTTCTGGGAAGACTGTTTCTTGCCGTATACAGGACGCGCGATGTGGAAAAGCTGATATGTGAGAAAATCACCAAAAAGATATCCAGAGTGAAGCGACCGTCTTTCCTGGCCAACATCACCATACGAAAGATTGACACGGGCGAGACGCCCCCCTTTTTCACAAACCTGAGACTCAAAGACTTGACCGTCGAGGGCGAGTGCGTTGTGGAGGCGGATGTGAAGTACACGGGCAACTTTCGCATCGAGGTTGGTGCTACGGCAAAGATTGACCTGGGGACGCGGTTCAAGGCTCGAGAGGTGGCCCTGGTGCTTGCTGTTGTTCTCAAACGAATCGAGGGTCATGTGCTTTTCAAGGTCAAGGCGCCACCCAGCAATCGCATATGGATGTCGTTTCAGACGATGCCCAAGATGGAAATGGCCATTGAACCCATTGTCAGCTCAAGACAAATCACCCATACACTCATTCTGCGTCAGATCGAGAATCGCATCAAAGAGGTGTTTGCCGAGACGCTGGTGCAGCCATTCTGGGATGATGTGCCATTCTTCAAGACGGAACATAAAATCTGGCGAGGCGGCATCTTCCAGGGAGATGATGCCGTCGATTCTCCCGAGTCTCTCGCTCTCGAGACCGCACCAGCAACGCAGATCATCAATGGCGAGCCTCTCGAGAAGCTGCACGAAACCGAAGACGTGCTCAACCAGACACGACCTGTTGAAAAGAGCAATCCTTTTCCCAACCTGGATCCACAGCCAGCAGCCACGGGAGTCCTCGCCAGCAAGGTAGGAAAGAGGGCCAATAGCAGGGTGACGTCCGTCTGGTCGACAGGCAGCAGTTACAGACCAGCATCATCTGCAAACAATACACCCCGGTCTCTTCATATCGTTAAGAATCTGACCGAACCCGTCGTGGGCACCGAAACCGCGCATGCCGATATTTTCAAACCATCCTCGTCACCCCCTGACCACGCGACAAACTTGATGGCGTCCCTGGCATCTCGCTCTCATGAAACAACATGGGCTGCTGTGCATACGCCGCTAGGGTCCCCTGCCAGAGAGCTGTCGACAACGAAGATGTCTCGCCGTTCGTCGACATGCTCGAAAGAGGCGATGGAAAAAGAAGGGAGAAACGAAAACAGAAGCGACACGTCGGAGTCGATTCCAACCACAGCAGGTCGTCGCAACACTGCCTCGTCGGCCGAGTCCATCGCACGAAGCGAAGACTCGGGCACTGCGTCACCCACACGATCATCAGCAGCTGAGCCGCCCAAGCATCAAGCAGCTTCTGTCGGCAGAAGCTTTTTTGCGCGACGCGACACTGGCAACACCACCGCATCATCCGAGTCCTCGACGGGCAATGAGATCAAGAAGACGACACTGGCAGCCGTAACCAGCGCTGCCGAGCAAGCCAGACAATGGGGCCTGAACGCTATCCGCCGACAGCGAGACCAACGTCGCAACGGCGATAGAAGCCATCCGATTGATCTTAGTCGGCCGATGGGGCGGGGCCAGCCGTTGCCGCCTCCCGGAACCCCTCTCCCGGGTCCCAATGACGGGACATCATCCCGATTTGGTGTAGGGCAGGGTACGATGCGAAAACCCGTACCGGCTTCAGCTGCCATACCGGAACAAGCCTCTGCGGACACCCAGGATGGTATCGCGGATTCCTCCTCATCGCAAGCCCCTCCGCTTCCGCAACGACGACGGAGAGGACCAAGCCAAGTACAGGATGAGGAGGCCGAGCAAAGCATGCTCATAGTCACGGCTCCGGATGATTCTCAGCCCGTAACTCCAGCTGCAGAGGAGGAGAAGGCCATGTACGACGAGGCCTGGGCCAGTGCCGCGGTGACGCCGGTGCGGGCCGGATCCGGCGTCGAGCCACCAGAGCAGGTATCTGACGTGGACCTGACACCAGGCTGGCAGCGCAAAGCCACGCCAGAAGTGCCCCGAGAAGCATCAGAGTCACATCCTCCCATGATGAAGCAAGCTGATCTCAACGAGTCGCCCGCGTCAAGAGCCAAGGGGCCGAAGGAAAGTCCCATGGTCGCTTTGCCGGTTGCCGTCGACGACGAGGACGAGGACGACGACGACTATTCCGGGTGGATAGACAATGATGTCCTTGTCGATGAGGCGGCCGAGCCGCTCCCCTTGGTTGCGCCTGTGGAAGTGAAGCAAGTATGATGATGTTGATGACAAGTCTCCTCTTGGGCGGCAGAGACAGAGAGGCGGCGAGGGCACGGATGGACTGACCGGGCCGGGCGCGTGGGAGCGAAATGGCTCCCGAGCAATGGATATCCCGGATTTCTAGGTCAGAGACGCATCGCGATAGAAGGTCATGCTTGGCAAGTGTGTGTATTGTAGGCTGAGCAACATGGGGCCGTGTCTCTTCTTCTTTGTATTCTATTCGGTTTTTTAGAGTTTTTTTTTTTTTTTTTTTTTTTCCGGTCGCAGGCGCATGGAGTTGGGATGGCCGGGCGGGCGTAGACAGTATTTATAGCAATTCCCGTGTTTTGCCTACTGGCTGCACTGTACTTACTATCTTGTTGATTAACCAGGGGGCGTAGATGCTGAGCGGTACAGCTGGACGGAGGAGAGATTACAGATTGAGAAACGCGTAGGAGACGATTATGCTTTTAGCACGGCGTCGTTTGTGTCACGATGGGCATCATCCAACGGGTGGTTTGGCAGAGGAATCCATTTTGGTGTCTCAAAGGAGCTTCCTTCCGTCAGCGGAGATTAGAGAGGTACGAGGACAGACGGGATGGATGGATGGCATGTCAGTGTTGACTTTGATTTGATCTACCCCCTCTTCTTGGGTACGAAATCACCACTCCAACGACTTCACATCAAGGTTGGACTCGGCCAGCATCCGTATGGCTGGTCCCGCCGCGGCTCTCGCACCCGCCACCCTCATTTCCTGCTTCACGCGCGTCCAAAACACGGGGCAGTCCTTGCTGTCGCAGCGGACCTCCTCGAGGGGGCTCAGCCGCGCGCACGTCTGGCACACGCGTAGAATGTCCTGGAGGCGGCGCTCTTGGGCGCCGAGCCTCGTCTCGAGAGCGAGGAGCGAGGCCGGCGTGTCGGCGCGGCACTCCGGACAGAGAGCCTGGTCGTGGCTCTCGTGGGAGAACTTGGCGTGGCAGACGAGGCAGTGCGTGGAGCGCATGTAGGATTCCAGCGTCACTTTGCGCGACGAGGCTGCCTCGTGCGCCGTCTGGTGGATGCGCTGCACCTTGGGCATCTCGTCGTACCACTGGCGGATGTTGGCGCCGACGAGGTTGAAGATGCGCTCGAGGGGCGGCATCAGGTTCTTGGAGATGTAGTAGTCCGCGTCGAGCTGCCAGTGGGGGTTGGCGAGCAGCTCCTCGGGGGCGACGCTGCGGTCGAGGAGGCGCGCGCCGGGGGCGCCCGTGACGACGACGTAGGGGACGCGCTCGCCGTGCTGGGGCTCTGCGCGGGCGTCCTCGCGCATCTTCTTGGTGCTGATGAGGGCGCCGGCGGGGGGCGCCCCCTTGTCCGAGTAGGTGCCGAGGCGGACCTCTCGCGCGAAGCAGAAGTCCTGGACGGAGACGGCACCGCGCATCATCTTGTCGCACTGGCGTTGGAAGTATTCCTTGACCTGGCTGAGGTCGGCCGTGTCAAAGAGCAGCCTGAGGGCCTTTTCTTCCATCTTCTGCTCCGCCGGTGTGCCGTCTCGGCGGACCGTCTCGATGCCCTTGGCGTCGAATTCGGGCCTGGCCTGGTCTTTGCTCTCAAACTTGTACCCGACGTAGCGCTTCTTGGCGAGGAGCACGCACGGGTGGTAGACTTTTTCGAATTTCAGCTTGATGGGCCGTGGATTCATGTCGGTGATGGCCTTGGCAATCTCGTGGCCGATGTCAAATGCCTGGTCCCTCGTCCGTCCCTTGAGATGGACAAACAGGCTGTCCGTGTCGCCGTATACGACCTCGGCGTCCCAGCGTTCGACCGAGTGGATGTGGGCTGCGGCACGCTCAAGCGTCTCGCGGCTCGTCTGCACGATGCTGTCGGCAATCTCGGAGCAGGGCATGCGCCCCGAAAAGGAGGCAGACGTGTATCCGTAGGTGACGTTGGCCAAGAGCTTCAGCGCGAGCTGACGGTGGTTGAGCAGTCGCTGCAGCACCCTGTCGTCCTTGTCCTTCTTCATGCCGCTCTTGACCATGACCCTCGTCTCCAGGATCTCGGTCAACATCTTGGCCAGCAGTGATTTTCGAATGTCGGCCTTGACATACATGATGCCGTTTGGTGCAATGTTGACGTGGTCTTGTAGCAAGGCAAGCAGCCCCCGTTGGCGCTCGTACTCGGCGAAACCCATCTTGTTCGTGCCGCGCCAGCTGGTGATGCGTCCGAGGAAGGTCGAGTAGCAGTAGTTGTAGGCAATCATGACGCTCGGGTACAGACTCTGGAAATCGAGCACCAACAGTGGGCTGTTGTAAAAGGCGCTCTGCGGCTCCATGACCAGCGGCAAGCATTCGAGTGCGTTCTGGCTACCAACCTGCTTCCGGCTCGGGGACACGAGCATAAAGTTCTCCGGTTTGGCGATTCGAAACAGGATGGACTCGACCTTGAACTGTGATCCCCGAGAAAAGACTGAGAAGAAGTCGACTCCAAGCAG
The DNA here is from genome assembly GCA_000222935.2 of Aciculosporium take MAFF-241224. Classification (NCBI taxonomy): domain Eukaryota; kingdom Fungi; phylum Ascomycota; class Sordariomycetes; order Hypocreales; family Clavicipitaceae; genus Aciculosporium; species Aciculosporium take. Next base: position 11,624 of record AFQZ01000609.1, on the reverse strand, counting down.
TCGAGCTTGTTCGCTCGTTCTCGGAATAAGCTCATTGGTCTCCAGAATCTCAATGTCCATGACTGTACGTGACAGATAGTATTCCATCACCTTGCCCAGATCCGCCGCTTTGCCGCTCTTATACCAGGTCGTCAATGTCTTCCACGAATAATGCGGCACGCGCCGGTGAAGCAAATGCCAGGCCACATTCTCGACGGTATACTGGAGAAGATTCAGCTCGCTTCGCATCGCCCTCCAGATATTGATCATGTGCCGACCCGTCACGCGAATTGTAGATGTCGTGTTGAAGCCCCAGCGGTCGCTTTGCTTGCCAAATCGCCCATGTGAGTCGGTTTTCATGCGCGAAAATTCATCGCACAGGTTGTAGTCGTACTTGAGCCTCGCGCGTTCGACAAGGTAGCCCCACGAACTGCCGTGCACCTCATAGCCAGTCAAGATGTCGGGATCATATCTTCTCACAACCTCGACCATTCGAACAATCAAGTCTAGCTCGGAGCCCTCTTCGAGAACCTCGGTGCTCGTTGGCTTTTGCATCATGCGGCCCAGGCTTCCGCCTGTCGAGAGCACGATAATGCCGGTCTCGACAGCAGCAGAGAGGTTCTGGCTATGTCTCATCATCTCATCAGACTTACAGGCCCAAAACATGCACTGGACTTCGTCTTCTTCCGGGTTGGGCACATACTTGCCCCTCGTGTTGACGTGAATCTCAAGACTCATAGTGCTCATGTATTGCACTTCGTGTTCGACACTGGTTGATTTGGCTCTTTGGGTATATTTAAAGCCGTATTTGTTCTGTTGCGTCGGTCCGTCAATCTGCGACATCCAGGCTTTAGGCTTGGACAATATCCTCTGAGAAGCTGTTTCGATCGCCTTCCGCATCCGATTCTTGTGCTCCAGCCATTGCCTTACCTCCTGGGGTGTTGGGGGTGTTGTAGCGAATTCCCAGCTACGCCACGAACAGGTCTGTCGTTGTTGGTCTTGTCTTTGTTGCAAAATTTGTCGTCCATTGGAAACATCTTGTCTGATGCCATAGCTAGCAGCCGATGAACCATCAACATCAAAGTCAGGTAGGAACGGAACGGTGTTGCCTTCAAGCCGGAAGTCACGGCCGGCATACTCTCGATTTCGTTCCGGAACGTCCTCTTCTTTGCTGTAAAAGGCATCTTGATAAATGACATTAGGACGGCCCGAATTTTCCATTGCCAGGCTCTGGTTGCGTGTGGGTGGGAGACTGGAAAATATGAGGTATGGCTTCGAGGTAACTTTGCTGATGGCTCGTTGGATTTTGGCAGTTTCATCATCTTTCTCACGAGGACCCGAAGAGAAGTTTGGAGAAAGGATCATCTTGTCTGTGTCTTTTGGTCCATCATGAGACTGTAGTGAAATGGGGTCCAAGGACACTGATTTTGTCGATTGACCGAGTCCACTCTGCCATGACGGCATGGGCGATGATTGTCGGCTTAGACGCAACTTGGAATCAAGTTCAGTTTTATAACTCTTGGCGCAAGGTTTTACAACCTCGCTTGAGGTAACAGAGCCATCTGTCGCCGAGGAATTCTCATTTCCCTTTTCGTCATTCTCCCAAACAACCAACCTTGGTCTTTTCATAGTTGCAGACGTGTCGGTAAATAAGGCCTTGGAATCCGCCATATCTCCTTTCTCATTCTGAGAATCCGACTGAGACTGATGTCTCGAGCGCTTCTGCAGACCCCTGTCAGTCGAACCTCCCGAGAGTTGGCGTTTTAAGCCTACTGTCTGAAGTGGGTGCTTTGCCTCAGCCTTGGGTGTCCGTCCTACAAGGTTCTCATCTTGAGCAAAGTCTAAAAGTTCTTCATAAACAGGCACGGTGGGAAAAGATCCTGTTTTGAATACGCTGAGACCAAGGCCAGGCATAAGATCCGGCGAGAATGGAGGCAACTCCGCAGCAACACCCAATGTTGCGTCGCCTGTTCCGGCCTTTGCTGGATTAAAGTTGGTCTCATCGAGCCCTTTTGCTTCTTCCTCTGTTTGTGTCCGAACAAGACCCCTGAGGGCTTCATCATCTGAATCCCCAACAAAGAAACTTTCATCGTCCACTACCAACTCTTGTATGATTTTTTGATCATCGACGTCGATACTGCCGGCTGACTCAGCAGTAGACTGTGTCATGTTTGAGGGCAACCCAAGCACTGGCATGAGGCTGTTCGGGTACAAGTCTTCGACTGACTCAAGAGACGTATGTACCTCTCCTTCAGGATCGACTGGCTTCACAAAGTCATCAAAGTCCGCTTTCTCGTTGTCGAGGCTGGACAACTCCGTATCTATCAGAGTCTTCATTTGATCCCTGTACTCCTGTTCGTGAATCCAGCCTTGTGATTGGGCTTGTCTCGTATCAGCGGACATTGTGATCATGTCTTCGGGTGGGAAGGGGCTTTCCCCCTGAAGATGAACTTTAAGCATCTGCCTCCTCTGCCGCCGCTTAGCTTCGGATTTCCACAGTCCTGCCATGCTGTATACCAACTTGAGATCTCCAGGGAGCGGGGCATTTCGTTCGATGAAATCATGGTGAAGTGGCCGCTCCTTGACCATTTTTCGATTGGTGATGTGCTGCACGCAAATGTCCACCTCGATCGAGCAGTGGCTGACGCGAGGTAAAGAGGGTTCATCGGTGACATGTTCCTGAAGAATTGATTCACTATTCCAAAGATGCGAAGGGTTGGAAGACGGATCATATTCAGGTACTGGAGCACGGAAAGCCGCCTTGGAAGAGTCCATGTAATCACATCCGTACAAGTTGTAATCAACCATGAACTGCAAAGGGTATTGCAAATGGGCCTCGTATGGCTGAAACTTTTTTTTCATGATCACGCCTTGTTGAAGAAGGTCGGCCAGCCGCGTCATGACGATGGGGTTGAACATGTAGATTTTGAGGAAGAACCGAAAGCCAACATGGAAGCCATAGAAGGGGATGCCCTTCACCAGTGTTATCCGGGCCACGAACTTCGCGTCGTCTCCATTTGGTTCTCTCCTATAGCTTACAGCGAGAGCATGATCTATCGAGAGATGCAGTCGATAAATATAGGCCCCGACTGATGTGGTCGTCAGCTCAAAGCAAGCACCAGCTCGTTCGAAAAATGGTCACACTATACATACCTTCATCAGGTGCCTGCTCTCCATCATACTCAACATATAGGTACGGAAATGCGCCATGCACATGGGCGCAGACTTTCTGTCCAGTTTCCGTAGAGCCGAATATCCTAACGACTGGAACCTTGGGGCCTTTGCCTATCTGTGAGGCTCGAATATCATTGCGAAGCTGAGGATCGTAACGAGTGGGGCTGGCCTGGTAATGATCGATGCAGTTCAACCTGACTCGAAACAAGTTCATGCTTTTTCAGCATGAATACCGATGACTTTCAGTTGAGTCGCCGATCCTGTAGCATCACGGTGACTTATAGTACAGACCATCTTGAACAGAGCCAAGGCAAATAATGGTCAGCCTGCGCTCGCGCTAGTTTCTTCCTCGAGACACGCGACGTCGGGTGGCGTGCTTAAACCCGAGCATCGCGTGGTCACGTGCTAATCTACACTTTCAGCCTGTGTCTACCCTATTGTACTGTAAAATAGTCACTGACGTTTGTGCACCTTTCTGCCTTTACAAGACATTTATTCCAGGCGCTCGTCACCTCTGACCCTCAAAATGCCGCCTGCGCCCTCTCGAAAGCCCGAGCCAGGCGCCGCAAACAAGGAGGAGAACATCTACATCCCCTCCTTCATCAGTAAAAAGCCATTCTACGCTGGCCAAGATGGTGACGATAACGACTACTTGAAGCACCAGCGGCGGGAGGAGAAAAAGGAGTCTACAGCATGGTACGATCGCGGAAGAAGAGCCGGCCCTGCAGCCACCAAGTACCGAAAAGGCGCGTGCGAAAACTGCGGCGCCATGACACACAAGGCCAAGGATTGCCTAAGCCGCCCCAGGGCCAAGGGGGCAAAGTGGACAGGCAAAGACATCCAAGCAGACGAAGTAATACAAGACGTCAGAATGGGCTGGGATGCCAAGCGCGACCGCTGGAACGGTTACGACTCGAAAGAATACCGCAATGTGGTGGAAGAATTCAATCAAATGGAAGAGCTGCGGAAGCAAACGCTGATGGCGCAGAGTGGCGAAGATGACACAGAGGACGGTGATAAGTATGCCGAGGAGAATGACATGAGCAAGCATCAAAGCACAGCAACTCGACAGCTGCGAATACGCGAAGACACAGCCAAGTACCTCCTGAATCTTGACCTAGAATCCGCCAAGTACGACCCAAAGACACGGTCGCTTGTCGATGGAGGAGCTACTGGTGGTAAAGCGGCGCAACTTTTCACCGAGGAAGGCTTCATGCGATCGTCGGGCGAGGCAGGAGACTTTGAGGAGGCGCAGCGATACGCATGGGAGACACAAGAAAGGGGTGGCGATACCACGCAACACTTGCAAGCCAACCCAACTGCCGGTGCATTTTCTCGTAGAAAAGAGCAAGAGGAGGCAGAGCGAAGACGAGCTGAACGTGAGAAGGAGCTGTTGGAGAAATACGGGGACGGGAGTCAGAAACCTGTTCCTGCAGCGTTGCGGAACATGATGATTACTGAATCCGAGACATATGTGGAATACGACGAGGCGGGTCTGATAAAGGGGGCACCACGAAAAGCTGCGAAGTCGAAATACCCCGAAGATGTCTTAATCAACAATCATACTTCAGTCTGGGGTAGCTGGTGGTCAAGTTTCAAGTGGGGGTACGCCTGTTGCCACTCGCTCGTGAAGAACAGTTATTGTACGGGAGAAGAAGGCAAACAAGCATGGGAAGCGGCTGAGAGGCAAAGGACGGGAGCGAATTTGATTGACGCTGTAGATGGGCAGGAGTCGGAGCCTCGGGAGCAAGATTTGGCCACGAAAGAAGTCAGTGACGGAAATGCGAAGAAGCGGTCGCGGGAAGAAATGCTGAATGGTGTCTCAGAGGCGGAGCTGGATGAGTATCGCAGAAAGAGGGCGGCTGCAAATGATCCGATGGCGAAGCTGCTCGGTCAAGATCAACTATTGAGCTAGTGGTTTGTTAAATACAAGCTTGCAGACCAAAAGACCATCCACCTGGGCCAAATGCAAAGTGCTTTGCTGTAAGAATGCAATGCACAGATTAACAACTCTGTACGATTTTCGGGACATGACGAATACGCTGGGCACGTTCAGTCAAGTACAAGTTGGATTAGGGGATGTGGACGGATACTGCCAAGCACATCATGGGTATCACATTTTCGACAAACACGATGAGAGCTGACCCACGTCCGAGAACTTTCAAGAAAATTGGTATTGGTCATAATCAATCCATTTTTATCCTTTGGCCCAACGCCGCTAGCTATGACGATAGTTTTCCATCCCAGAAGTGGTGTACCGCGTCATTCATCCCTAACATGTTGAGAACCAATGTGACATGACTTCTGCATTTACTCGTCATCCTCCTCCTCCTCGCCATCGGCACCACCCTCGGCAGCCTTGGCCTTCTTTCTGCGGACACGGCCAGGGCGGCCGCTGCCGAACGGCGAGTTCAGAGCGAAGTCAATGTGCTTCTGGGAGTCGAGACGGACAATGAAAGAAGGAACGTTGACGATCTGCTTGCCAACACGGATGTGGCGCTGGCGGATGAGGACACGAGCGTGGTGGATAGACTTGGCGAGACCGAGCTTGTAGACGCATGTCTGAAGGCGACGCTCCAAGAAATCCTCAAGCTTAAGGGCAAGCACGTAATCGAGCTTCATGCGAGACTCGTCGAGGACACCGACACGGACCAGACGGCGAATGAGGGCATTGCCCTCGAACAGGCGCTTGGAGTCCTTCTCGTCGAGGGTCAAGAGCTGACTATAGTGTAGTTAGAAATCAACTCAAACAACTTTATAGAAAACTGTGCGAGGGGGCCGAGGCGCATACCGGGCAGCACGACGAATCTTGGACAGAGTCAGACCGACTCTCCAGACCTCACGCTTGTTGCGCAGGCCATACTCGCCAACGAGCTTCAACTCAGCGTCCCTGTTGCATATAGTGGTCAGTTTTCGTTCACAATCGACTTAAACAGAGACAAGCTCATGTTCAGTGGCCGGTGGTACTGACAATCGAGCAGACTCGAAAGGTCTGTTAGGGACACGCGAGGTCTTTGAGTGGGCGCGGGGAGGCATCCTATATAAATGATTAACAATTGCGATTCATATCGCGTTTTGTTTGGCCGTTTTATGATACTCACTTGACTTTGCTCCTGTGGTGATGACTGGAGTTGGAACAGTTGCACACAAGACTGGAAATCTTTCAATTGTGTGGAGGTAATTTTCGGCCTCGTCATTTTTTTTTTCAGTCACATGACTTTGAAATTTCGAACCCTAAGCAACTCGCATGACGGAGCCCCACCAACCACAGTCGAGCCCTAGATTGTGTCTAGCAGGCCGACAGGGGAAAATTATCGGATTATCTAAGCAACCGCTCCCACAACCAACGCGCAAATTCGGCGCTTCACACGAGTTGGAGGCCTTCAGTTCACCTTTGCCAATTCTCGATCACGAACCCGTTGACCGCCAAATAAGACGAAATGGGTCACTCTTACGGAACGCGAGCGGGCACCCGCGTGCGTATAACCCTTCGATTTTCGATATGCGACACCAAGATAATGAAATGCTAACGCCAAAATAGTATGCCTTCAGCCGTGACTTCCGCAAGAAGGGCATGATCCCCATGAACACATACTTGAGGACGTACCGGTTCGTACATTCGATCTAGGTCCACATTGGAAAAGTAATATAAGAATTGGAATGGAAACTGATATTGGAAGATTAGTGTTGGCGATATCGTCGATATCAAGGTCAATGGTGCTGTTCAGAAGGGGTAAGAACTCTGGCCATGGCCTTTACATGGCCAGCTTGACACGATAGTTCCAGCTGCGCCGAGAAGGACCAAGTACACGGACTGACAATTAAGCGAATAGCATGCCCTACAAGGTCTACCACGGAAAGACCGGCGTCGTTTACAACGTCACGAAGTCATCCCTGGGTGTTATCATCTACAAGAAGGTCTGGCACCGATACATCGAGAAGCGCATCAACGTTCGAGTCGAGCACGTCCAGCCCTCTCGATCTCGTGAGGACTTCTTGAAGCGAGTCAAGGCCAACGCCGAGGCTAAGAAGAAGGCCGCCGCTGACGGTGTGACCGTACAAGTCAAGCGTTTGCCCGCCCTTCCCCGGGAAGCTTGCACCGTTTCGCTCACCGACAACCCCCCTGAGACTGTTACTCCTTTGCCTTACGAGACTACGATTTAAAAGAAAAAGGTTGTGGGGGGTGGAATGTGCCGTTGTTGGTTCTTTTTTTTTCTTGTGGTGTTGCGTCTGGATGGGAAAGAACTCATCATGGCAAGATCTGCACTTTCTAAGTTCATAGGGGAATACAGCCATGTGACGTCCACAAACGACATGTTTCCTTGCTACTCACTATGATTGTGCATGTTCTGCATGGATGGTTCAGCAATCTGGTGAACACGCGATGTGTCATCGTTGACATGAGAGAAGTGCCATAGCGCGCAGTATGGGCATCACGGCATTCCAAGTTCTCTTCTACTTATTTGCAGACACTCATTGTCCTGGATAGTTCTGCGTCTATTTCACCACGTAGTAAAAAGGAAAGTGATTATCGGTGTCTTTTTCTTCTCGCTCAAATTAATATTTGGACAAGTCGGGGTTGTACCTCGTCCTAGTATTTAGTAGTAGGCGGGTACCTGGCATTGCACAGGAAGGTTCGGGCAACGGGCAGGACAGCAACGTCACCCAGCCCCACCCGATGATGAACAACTCAGCCACAACAGAAAATGGAAGTTGCGAGGCTACGAAGCCCAAGACAGATTCCTCAGACTGGGCACCATTCGGGCTTCATGGTCCAGCTGCATAATCCCTTTCCTGCTCCATGCTCTTTGTAGTTGTTTGCTGATCGTCAAAAGGCTCAGCAAAAGCCTGTTTGGCACCTTGCGTGCGGGGTAACGTGCTCACGACCTTCAAACCAGGTGCCGCGCTGCACCCCCTTACCGCAAAACCCCAGCACCTGCCGAGCTTCGCTCATCAGTCGCGACTATGACTTCGCTACGAACAACGGAGCACACCAAGTAGGTGCCGTGATGGCTTCCGATGGACGATTTATCTGAATATCCTGCAGACTAATCCGCGGCTTCAAAAAAGAACAGATCAAGAGCTTGCCATTAGCATCAGGAAGGCAACCAACAGTGATGAGATTTCCCCGAAGCGCAAACATGTGCGAGCATGCATCGTGTACACCTGGGACCACAGGTCATCCCAGGCCTTCTGGTCGGGAATTAAAGTGTATGATTCCCATTCTTTCTGGTCACTCTCAACGGCCTGCTCAAGTGGGAAAGCTGACCACGCAAGCAGGCAACCGATCCTTGCCGACGAAGTCCAGACGTTCAAGGCCTTGATCACGATTCATAAGGTTCTTCAAGAAGGACACCCGACGGCATTGAAAGACGCAATGGCGAATAGAAGCTGGATCGATGGTCTGAACCGGGGAATGTCTGGGGAAGGCATTCGTGGCTACGGTCCTCTGATCCGCGAATACGTTTACTACCTTCTCGCCAAGCTGTCTTTCCACCAGCAGCACCCCGAGTTCAATGGCACTTTCGAATATGAGGAATACATCAGTTTGAAAGCGATAAATGATCCCAATGAAGGCTACGAGACTATTACCGATCTCATGATTCTGCAAGACAAGATTGAACAGTTTCAGAAGTTGATCTTTTCCCATTTCCGGAACGTGGGCAATAACGAGTGCCGCATTTCTGCTCTAGTGCCACTGGTACAAGAGAGCTACGGTATATACAAATTTATCACAAGCATGCTACGCGCTATGCATTCTAGTAAGTTTCTTCAGCGGCGGCTGGCACATGCATGACACGCTTACAAACTTCACAGTCACCGGAGACGATGATGCGTTGCAACCACTCAGGGAACGATATGACGCTCAGCACTATCGCCTGGTGAAATTCTACTACGAGTGCTCGAACCTCCGATATTTGACCAGTCTCATCACCATACCCAAATTACCGCAAGATGCGCCAAATTTGCTGGCTGACGACGATGAAGCTCCAGCACTGCCGGCGAGGCCGAAGCAAGAAATCGAGCGACAACCAACCCCTCCAGCCGAGCCAAAGTCGCAGGAACCCGACGAGATCTCGGAATTCTGGAAGGGCGAGCTGGACAGACAAAACCGCGAGTATGAGGAACAGCAGCGAGTCTTGGAAGAGAGGCAGAATGCAGCCCTGCTTGCTCAGCAACAAGCCCAGCAACAAGCTCAGCGCGACTTTGAGGAGCAGCAACGCCGTTTGTTGGAGCAGCAACAACGAGAGCAAGAAGCGTTGTTGGCGCAACAAGCGCAGTGGCAGACTCAGGGCAGGCTGGCAGAGTTGGAACGCGAGAATCTCAACGCTCGTGCCCAATATGAACGTGATCAGCTTATGCTTCAGCAGTACGACCAACGCGTCAAGGCTCTCGAAGGCGAGCTCTTGCACATCCAAAACAGTCTTGGCCAGCAAATCACAAGCAAGGATGATCAAGTAAGAGCTTTGCAAGAGCAGGTGAACACGTGGAGAGCAAAGTATGAGTCGTTGGCAAAGCTCTATTCCCAGCTTCGACATGAGCATTTGGACCTCCTCCAGAAGTTCAAGACTGTGCAGCTCAAGGCAGCCAGCGCACAAGAGGCTATTGACAAGAGAGAAAAGTTGGAGCGCGAAATGAAGACCAAGAACCTCGAGCTTGCCAACATGATCCGCGAACGAGACCGAGCTCTTCACGACAAGGATCGACTGAACGGCGCCAACAAAGACGAGGTGGAGAAATTGAAGCGTGAGCTTCGAATGGCGCAAGATCGAGCAGATAACCTGGAACGCAGTAAAGGCAACGAACTATCGACAATGCTGGCCAAGTATAACCGTGAAATGAGCGACTTGGAAGAAGCATTGCGAAACAGGTCACGAGCACTGGAGGACGCCCAGTCGCGCATGCGGGATGGAAACTCTGATCTGGAGCAGCTTCTCCGGGATAAGGAAATGGAGTTGGAGGTGTACAAAACCGGCATGGACGAAGCCTTGGTCAAGCTGAATGAGCTGGAGAACAACCATGGGGCGACGGATGAAGCATTGGATGGGCAGATCGATGCTCTGATCTTGTCCAACTTGGACAAGATCAACGCCGTCATTGATTCTGTCCTCGAGGCTGGTGTTGCGCGGGTTGATGATGCCATCTACGAACTCGACTCGTCCATGCAGGCTGGCAACCAGAATGCCTCGCCGTCATTTGTCTTATCCCAGATCGAGAAGGCATCGGACAGTGCTACTGAATTCGCGACAGCGTTTAACAGCTTCATTGCCGATGGACCCAACAGCACCCACAAGGAGCTCATCAAGGCGATCAATGTGTTTGCAGGATCTGTCGCGGATGTATGCGGCAACACAAAGGGTCTCTCCCGACTAGCAACCGACGACAAGAAGACGGATTCTCTGATGAATGGAGCCAGGCAATCTGCAGAGTCGAGCATCAAGTTCTTCCGCAACCTTCTGAATGTTCGTCTGGAGGACTTGGACACGGATCAGAAGATTGATGTCGTCATCAATAGGAATCACGACGTCCAGATGAACCTGCAGAAACTCAACAAGCTCATCGAGGCCTTTGCTCCTGGCTTTGGCAAGCTGGCAAACAACAAGGGAGACATTGGCGATCTCGTCGATTCCGAGCTCAGCAAGGCAGCGGATGCCATTGCAGCGGCAGCGGCCCGCCTCGCCAAGCTCAGGAACAAGCCTCGTGATGGATATTCGACGTACGAGCTCAAAGTGCACGATTCTATTCTGGAGGCTGCCCTGGCGATTACAAACGCCATTACTCGGCTCATCAAGGCGGCTACAGAGGCACAACAAGAAATCGTACAGGCCGGTAGAGGCTCCTCATCACGAACTGCCTTCTATAAAAAGAACAGCCGGTGGACCGAAGGACTCATTTCTGCAGCGAAAGCCGTGGCCTCGTCGACAAACGTTCTCATCGAGACGTCGGACGGTGTCCTTTCCGACCGAAACAGTCCCGAGCAACTCATCGTAGCCTCCAATGATGTGGCGGCTTCAACCGCGCAGTTGGTCGCTGCATCTCGGGTCAAGGCGGGCTTCAGGTCCCAGAGCCAGGAGAATCTGGAGCAGGCCAGCAAGGCGGTTGGGGTGGCCTGCAGAGCTTTGGTGCGCCAGGTGCAGGGCATGATCCGTGAGCGCAGCCGGGAAGACGACCAGGAAGATTATGCCAAGCTGGGGGCCCACGAATTCAAGGTTCGCGAGATGGAACAGCAGGTGAGTGGCAAGATGAGCATTCTCCTCTTTTCTTGGACTTTGCTTCTCCACGACAGCCATGCCCACCCCTCCCCAGCCCGTGAAGTCCAGAACTTGCACCATGGGGCGGGCGATGCAACCCATGGACTTGCTGCGGAAGAGTCAGGTTCTAGACTTTGTTCTGTGCAGCATTCACCGCGCCCTTTTCTCTTCTCTTCTCTTCTCTTCTCTCTCTCTCTCTCTTCTCTTCTTCTTCTTCTT
>AFQZ01000610.1:0-29976 GCA_000222935.2 Aciculosporium take MAFF-241224 | reverse complement strand
AAGAGTTTAAAGCAAGCTAGTAATAAAAAGACCTCCCTAGCTATACATTTAAGCAGCATAAGAGCTATATATTTAAGTAGTATATTAATAGTAACCCTATTTAATAATATAATATTTAAGAATTTAGAGCAAGCTAGTAGTAAGAAGACCTCCCTAGCTACATATTTAATCAGTATAAGAGCTGTATATTTAAGTAGTATATTAATAGTAACCCTATTTAGTAATATAGTATTTAAGAGTTTAAAGCAAGCTTATAGTAAGAAAACCTCCCTAGCTACACATCTAAGCAGCATAAGAGCTGTATATTTAAGTAGTATATTAATAGTAACCCTATTTAATCATATAGTATTTAACAGTCCGGAGTAAGCTTATAGCAAGAAGACCTCCCTAGCTATATATTTATAAATATAGTTTATATAAGTATATAGTAATCTACTAGTAAGACTAATAGTAATTTGAAGATAAAGTGCTATTAAACACACTAAAGAGCTAGTAGGCAAACCTATTATAATAATAATTTAAAAAGCATAAAAATAAGATCTGTTATATAAAACGTAAATAGTACTGCTTAGTAGTAGTAATATAATAGTTAAGAAGCATTAAGTAATTAATAAAAATAGTTTACTATGTTTTAATATAAGGGTATATATACTAATAAGGATATATATAGAAATTCTAATACTTACTTATAATAACCTTATAGTAGAACACTAGGGTATAAGTAAGATAATTTATAAAGTAGCTAAATAGTACTACTAGCTAGGATTATAAAAAGATATAAAAAATCATATAAGCTTATGCTTAAACTATTAAGTTAATAAGCCTAGGTTATACTAACCTTATAGTAAGTTAGCTATATTACTAATTCCTAGTAGACCTTTTTAAGAGCTTTCTATAAACTTTATTACTAGCCTCCCCTTAATAAAATAAGCTAGCAGAAAGGAGTATAATGTAATCCTTATTATTATAAATTAATTCTTAAAATATACGCTATATATAGCTATATTTATAAGGATAATAAGTAGTAACCTTGCTATTATCTTCCTTAAATATATATTTAAGGACTATAATGTACTAAAAGGAATTGTTTTAAATAGAGAGATAATATTTATTAGTAATTTCTAGAGAACCTTTTACTACTTACTAGTAACTAAGTAACTACTTAATACTGCTTTTTATTTATAAACAGACAGATAAACAGAAAGGGTTAACTAAGTCCTAGAGAACTACCTTAGAGTATTTAGGGCATAAGAGTAAATAAACTAGAAAGACTATTTACATTTAGCTTAATATGCCTATAATACTAGTAAGCACTTAGCTTACAGCTACTCTTTAGTAGAGTTATTATAAGGTTACTAGCTAAGGGGCCTAGACTATATTATAAAGGCAATAAATATTATAAATACACAAGCAAATATAAGGGTATAAGAATTATAATAACAACATAAGGCGACTAAGCAGCTATTATACATAACTTAGAAACAGTATATAAAGCACTATAATAAGAGAAGAGGCTTAATAAGTTTTTTACTAAGCAATTATATACTTTTATTAACTAAGAATATTAACCTTTAATAACTAAGTAAGAAGCTTATAGTAAAGTATTTAAAACCTTTTAAGGTCCTAGAGAAAGTAAGCGTATATAGACTAGCCTACTGTCTAGAGCTCCTAAATAACATACACCTGTATAATGTATTTAATATTACAAGTTTAAAGCCATATAAAGGTCTAAATCCTAATAAGGCTATAGTAATGTTATAGCTACTTATTTATAACTAGGAATTATATAAGGTTAAGTAAATTATAATATATAAGTATTAAGGCAAGTAGTGTAAATACTTAGTAAAGTAAAAAGGCTATAATAAGTTAGAGAATTCCTACGTATTAAAAAGGAATTTTAATATATAAGATATTATAATAGATTATAAAAGGGAAATAGTAGTAAGGTAGCAGAATATATATATAATATATTACAGGAGATATTAGTAATACTTAAAGATACTTATCTTTATTAATAATGGACTAATAGCTATTAAAAGCACTATAATCTTGCTGCTAATAAGCTACTTTTGTTTAGAGCTATTATTAAAGTTATTAGCACCTATAAAGTCAGATTTAATACTAAGTAATTCTAATATAATATAAGGGATAGTTATAGGTATAATGTATATAATAAGGGGAATCTCCCTTATAGTAGGCTTATACAGCTAGTAATAAGTTAGCTGTTATAAAGTTATAAATAGACTAAAAGATATATATATCCTTATTATATATATAAATATATTACAGGCAGTTAGCGATTTCTATTTATATAAGTATGGTAATATAGGTAATACCCTGTGAGATTATAATATACTTATTGTTTTTAAGCTTAAGCTTAACATCTACTTAGAGATATATGCATTAGGTATATTTATAAATATTAGAATTTTTGGCCTTAGCTATTATAGTAGCTAAATTTGCCTATATACTTATAACACCCTAGGAATTATTAGCAGCAGATTAACTGTAATTAAGTAATAAACTCACAGGCATCTAATAGTAATAAATACTATTAGTCTTTTTCTTTATTTCTTTAAATATTTTCTGGTAAAGAATACTAATTTAAGCAGGCATTTAGTAGCTAGTTAGTAATAACTAAAATAGGAAAATTATAAGGAACTAATGCTATTATACTTTTTATTATTCTAGGAGTAATAAGAGTATTTTATACTATGGGCTATAATAATTAGTAATAGGATAGTAAAGTATAAATAGTATACTTATTATTATATATTTTCTTATAAGGCTTAGGAATAATAATATACTTAAGGAGATATATAGGTTTAGTATTATTAAGCTTTAGAAAGATCTGCTAGGTTATTACTATATGGCTATAATAATAATAAGGAATTTTTTAGACCCTAGTAGTAAGTTAGCTATAGCCTAAGAGCATAAGTATTTAAATAACATACTAACTAACTTTAAAGATAGGCATTATAATATCTGGCTTACTAGGAGCAGAAGAGGGAGCTATAAAAGAATAGGCAGAAGATTAACTAGTATAAGGCATAATAACTAGTAATTATTAGCTATAAGCAAGTAGTGCATATATAATATTAAGTATATAACTTACTAAACAAATAAAATAAAAAGGGAGATAAATATAATATTAAAATCTATGTATATATTAATAAAAGGGGAGTAATAATAGCAGCTAAGCTATAAGAAAGTAAAGATATAATAGTAACAGGAAATAACATATAAGTAAATAATAATAAAGAAAAAAGGAAAAAACAGGCTAAAGAGAGGGGGGAAGAGACCTTCTTATAGCTAGATAATTAGGCTACTAATCTGATGCGCATGCCTAGATTAATAATATTATTTATATAATTAGGCACTAAGGTGCCTAGGAGCGATTTTTCTATAAGCAGTATTAATATTATAATAAAGTAGCAAGCTATAAGCTAATATAAGCAGAGTATAGTAGCTTTAATAATAAGAGAGAGTTAGAAGTAAATTATAAGTAATAAGAAAAAACAGCTTTAGGTCTAGCAGGCTTAGTAATATTATAGAGTTAACATTAAGAATAAGTATAAGCTAGAACCTAGTAAAGACCTTATTATAAGGTTATTATAAGATTAGATTTACTATTAAGAAGATAGAAAGCAGGGTAGGCCTAGCGTAATATACATATGTTTAGTAAAGTTATAATAAATAATAATATATAAGTTATATATTTAAGAAAAGGGGCTTGCTAGGTTATAGTAAGGGAGTTATAAGGGAGTAGAAACTAAGGCCTAGGACTACTTATAGTAATTAAGAGTAATTATAGATAAGAGGAGGCGCTTTATTAGGAGAGTTATAAGATAAGAGTATAAGAGTATAGAGACCTACTAGGATAAGCCGTGCCCTAGCTATACATAGGTATATAAGAGAATAGGCCTTATAAAGAAATAAAGAGGCTAGTAAATATAGTATTTATATTACTAACCCTACCTATAGCTATTTAGCTTTAAGTACGCTTAACTACAGCCTTTACTCTACTAGTAGACCTTTAACTGTGACACTCTTAGAGATATAAAAGTAAATTATAGATCTTATAAATAAAGGTTAAATATAAGCTAGCTCTTTATTAGCTAGGGCTTTAGTCTTACTTATTAAGAAGACAGGAGGGGGTTAGTAATTCTATATAGACTATTAGGTATTAAATAAAGTTATAGCCTAGGATAAGTACCCCCTTTCTTTAATTAAAAAGACCCTTTACTCCCTAGCTAGAGTAAGATACTTTACTAAGCTTAATATCTATATAGCTTTTTATAAGCTATAGATTACTAAAGGGAATAAGCAGTTAATAGCATTTTAAAAATAATTTAGACTCTTTAAGTAGCTAGTTTGCCCTTTTAGTTTAGTAAGAGTGCCTACTACTTTTTAATAATATATTAATAATATCTTAGGAAATATATTAGGAGACTTTATAACAGCCTATCTAGATAATATCCTTATTTACACTAAAGACTCTAAGAAAAACTATATAGTAAAAGTATAAGAGGTCTTATAATAACTAAAATACACTAAACTATACTTAAATATTAATAAGTATGTATTTATAGTTACAGAGGTAAAGTACCTAGGTTTTATTATAAAAGCTAAAAAGGCTATCTGCCCTAACCTAAAGAAGATTACGGCTATTTAGAATTAAAAGTCCCCCTAAATAGTTCATAGGGTGCAAAGCTTTTTAGGCTTTATAAATTTCTATTAGGAGTTTATTAATAACTTCTTAAACCTTATAAGCCCTCTAACTAACCTTACTAAGAAGACTGCTAGGTTTTACTAGTCCCTAGAACGTAAAAAGGCATTTTAGGCGCTTAAAGCTGCCTTTATTTTATCCTTAATCCTTATATAATAGAATTCTAACTTAAAAACGTAAGTAAAGGCTAACTTCTTTAATAAGGCTATAGGCAAATGCCTCTTTTAATGTAATTTAAAGGGAATATAAAGGCTAGTAACGTACTACTTAGTATAGCTAATAGCTATATAGCAGAATTATATAATCTATAATAAAGAGCTCTTTAGTATTATTTCCTGCTTAAAGGCATAGTTAGCTAAGCTAAGGAGCATAGCTTAGCCGTTTATAATCCTTATAAATTATAAGAATCTAGAGTATTTTACAGCCCTTTAGAAGATATCTAAAAGATAAGTAAGATAGGCAGAAATATTATCCCTTTTTAACTATTACTTATACTATTACCTAGGTATATAAACAGGTTATTTAAATGCTTTGTCCTAATAGGACTAAGATTAAAGAAAAGGAGAACAGCTAGTAGGTTATATATTTTGCCTAATTTAGGGGATATTAAAGACAGTTTAAGAGCTAGAAGCCAATACTATAAACCTAGTTAGGGTATAGATAACAGGCAAACCAGAGGAGAGTAATAACTAGAATAAAGATAACCTAAATAATTCAGACATAATAGCGGGTTCTAATTTAGGTAAACCAGAGGAGGGTAGTAACTAAAATAAGGATAACCTAGATAATTTAGACATAATAGCAGGCTCTAATTTAAAGGTTTTAAGTCCTATCCTACTAGGCTTTAATTTATTTTAAAATAAATAGCTTTAGGATCTATAGGACTAAGGGGTTACTAAGGACAGTTTATACTAAATCTAACTAGAAGTAGTACTAGTAGTAAAGCAAAAGTTTCCTATATTTATAAAAACCTAGTTATAAATAGCAAACTATACTTTAAATATATAAAAAGCACTATAATTTTAAGAATAGCTTTAGGTACCTTATTATAAGCCTCTTACTACCTTACTTATATAGCAGGTTTATAACTTGCCTATATTAAGCCATCTAGGGCAAAACATTACCTTTTAAGCACTATATAGGGATTACTATTAAGACAGGATATTAAAGGATATAGTATAGTATATATAGAACTACTATTACTTTAGTAGGCATAAGAGCTAATAACTTTATTAGGGTTTATTAAAGCTTATACTAGCTATAAACCATTATTAGTTATAAATCTCTATAGATTTTATAATAAAGCTTTTAGTATGTAATAAGGTATTACTATACTTTCTAATAGTTATTATAGACTATCTCTTAAAGTATATACAACTAGAGATAATAATAAGTATAGCAGCTAAAGCATACATAGAACGGTTTAAACATTACTAGTAGTATTTTTATAGATTCCCTTACTAGATTATCTTTAATTACGGTTTAGATTAGCTTAGTTGCTTTTAGACTATACTTTATAATTAAGTAGGTATTAAGTAACTACTATTTATATCCTATTATTTATAAACAGACAGTAATATAGAATAGGTAAATTAAGAGGTATAGGCAGTTTTATAAGTAGTTATTGCTTTCTTATAGTATAACTAGGCTAACTATTTAATAGTATATTAAATAGCACTTAATAACCAGATCTCTACAGTAACTAATATAAGTGCAAACTAGACACTAAAGGGCTTTAACATTAAACTAGTCTAGTGCATATTAAACAAGACCAGAAGCCTAACCTTATCTAAGAAAAGAGCTATATTATTCCTAGAACATATTTAAAAGGGAATAGTAATAGTATAAGCTATAATTAAGTTTACATAATAATATTAGTAGGATATAGTAAATATTTCCTAGTGCCTAGTAAAGCATTACTAAATAGGGAATTTTATATAGTTAAATCTCTATTATATAAAGACAAACCATTCTAGCTAAAAACTTAACTAAATAAAAGCAAAATATAAGGTTTTAAACACACTAACTCTAATTACTATCTATTTAAATATCCTACAGGGGATATACCTGGTTTTTTATATAAACCTTATTAAGAGGGCAGCTTCTAATCCGCTACTATTATAACAGCTAACTAATTTTAGACTAAGCTTAATACTCCTGCTTTATAAAAATAATCCAGATTTAGTAGAATATAAGGTTAAGAAAATAATAGTAGCAAGAAATACCTAAGAATAGGGTAATTAATAGGATGTATTAGTTAAATAGGCAGGTTATATTTAGCTAATATAAAAACCCTTAGAAAGTTTTTTAAATACAGTAGCACTAAAGTAGTATAAGGCATAATAAGGCAATATATATAGTAATAACAGGCCTAAGAGAAGGCATCTTAGGGGCAAGAAGGGGGCTATATAATAGATTTAAGCTTAAAGCTCGGATCTATATAGCTAGAAAGCAGAGGGCTTTATGTAAGCAATATGCAAGCGGCTCGGGCCCTAGTTATATACATAACTATAAAGGAAGGGTTACTAGAATTAAATAAATCTTTTCCTTCTCTTCTTCTTTATAAATAATATTCTTATTTAAGTTACTAGCTCTGCAGTTGCATTCTAGCAAGACTATAATAATAAAAAACCTTAAAATTAAGCATTTTTTTAACTAAAGAACTATTACCTTTAAAGCTAGTACTATAACTTTAACTAGTATTTTAAAGCTTTTAATAATTTTTAGTATAATACCTTTTTATATGCTTAATAGTACCATACTATTTTTATATTATATTATAAATAGGAATAAAACAGGTATTAAACTTAATAATCTTAAGAATCTTTTAATTTAAGAAAATAAAAAGATATCTATTATTAGGAAATAAGGATATTCTTAGTAAACAGCTAATTCTTAGGAACCTGCCATTTTTATGCTTTCTAAAACTGAAATTCATTAACTTTATTGCTAATTTAGTTATCTATTAATTAACTAATTAAATAACCTTCTTACTAGAGCTGGTAAAGAATTTAACAAGGCTAATATAGGACAAATTACGAGAGAGCCGCTGCTAGAGCTACCAAAGAATAGGAAAGGCTAAATTCCTTACTAAATTTAACAATAGATTAAGCGCCCAGTAAAGAGTTTAAATTTAATAAATTTAAACGCAATTATAAGCGCCTAATTTGGTAGGTTTAAAAGCGGGAATTACACTCTTTAGCCCCTATAACTATTTAAACTAGACTAATAAAAGTTATTTATATAGAGGATATTTTCCGCTTTATTACTAGTTTATTAATATCTGATTATTAGGGCGTTTTATGTATTTTTAGAGCAATTCCTCTTTTTTAATAAAGAAAGAATTTATAAGTATTAGAATCGCTTATCTAAAGGATGGAAGGGATATACAATAGCAACTGGGAATTATAGGTTATACGTATAATATACATGCCCTAATTAGCTAGATTACTATATTATGTGACCTAGGGTAGTACTATGGCTATAATACCACACTTCTGCATTATCCCCCTCTTTTTCCTTAGTTTAAACATTATTATCATAGAAAATCAGACCTTTGTTACCCCCTCCCACGTTATTGCTGCAGAATATCGTACCCTGTGAAACCAACAAGTATATATCTTATATTTATAATATAAGTATTTAAAGTATTATTTTATATATACGTAGTTCTTAAGAATCTTATAAAAAGTATTAACTTACTTATTAAGTTTATATATAAAATTATAAACCTTTAGTAATAAATTTTTAGCTATATTATTATATTTATAAGATAAAGAGTTTTATTAATTATAAAGCTATTCTTATATTTGTTATTCTTACTTTAAATAAGTAAAAAATAAAAAAAGCTATTATAACTTTAAAATTTTATTATATTTATAAGTATATTACTTATTATCTTAAGAATACTTATTAATATATTATTACTATATATTAAAAATAGTAGGTATCTTGGAAGTTTACGCTAGATCTATAAGGCAAGTTATACTAGATTTATATAGAATTTGTATAGAATTTCTAATATCTAGCAGTAGCAGCAGCTGTTGGGTCTGGTAAGGAAGTGTATAGCTTCCTCACATACCTACTAACCTTTTTTAGGCCCTACGGCTGTTAGCTAGGTTTTACAAGCTACTTTTCTTTTTTTGTAAAAATCATTTATATGTAAAAATAAAAAAATAGACTCACGGCCTAATAAACTAGGTGCTAATGTGTCCTACATTTAATTTTTCTAATTTTCTAAATTTTATCTAAAAAAATTTTATTATATAAAAAGAAAACCCTAAATTCCCTAATTCCAACGGTATTTCTAAGACTTTTCTAAGACCTCTAGTTATTAAGATATCTGCAAATTAGTATAACCTATAGGGTAACCTACTTTCCTATAAAGGAAAGCAGTTAAGTCGTTGCCCTGCTTTTCTGGATTTTAAATTAGTAGAATTTTCCTTTAAAGGTTAAGATTTTAACCTTTAGTAGCTTTAATAGCTAGCTAGCTGCTAACCTACTAGTCGCGTTTTTATACACTTATTATCAGCTATAGGGCAATTAAAAGAGCTTTAAATTCCTGTATTTTTATATATTTTATAGCTATTATTAGCTTATAATAAGGTATAAAAGGTTAATACTAGTTATTAACAATTATTAATGTTCTTGCCTACAGCTGCTAAAATAATCTTATTAGCTATAAAAGTAGGTCTGTTTAACTACCTAGGAGATACCTGTATCTTAACCACTAGAGTGCTGAAAATTCCCTGTAATTTTCAACACTATACTTTCTTTATATATAGCTATAAATTTCCTTATATTCTCTTAAAATATAAACTTTAATTAGTAATTATTATTCATACTTTCCTTAGGCTTTGTAATGTATTAAAAATAGTGATAATGTTAGAAGTCTACGCCGGACCTATAGGGCACAATATAGTAGTTTTTATAGATTTAGTATAGAATTTAAAATCTAATAAATAGCAATAGCTAGTAATAATTTAGTAAGAGATATATATAGTTCTCTTATATACTTACTAACCTTTTTAAAGAAAGCAGGCTACTAAAGGGGCTTTTAGTATTATAATTCTTTTTCTATAAAAATTGAATTTATAGTAAAATAAAAAAATTAACTTATAGCTTAATAAACTAGATATTAATATATTTATAAAATTTCTAACTATAAAACCTTAAAAAACCTAAAAAAACTTTTATTATATTTGTTGGAATCGCTCGTATGGAGGATGGAAGGGATACGCCATATTAACTAGGAATTATAGGTTGCATATAGAATACACATACCCTAATTAGCTGGATTATAGGTTATATAACCTGGGGCTATAACATAGCTATAATACTATACCTTTATATCATAGCCTGCTTCTTCCTCTTAAAATACATATATAAATTAATTATTAGACTTTACCCCCCCCTTATATTTATACTATAGCATACTTATAACCTGCATGTTACTAATACTAATTAGTGGTTACTAATAACTATAGATTTACTAGGTTATACTTAGAAAAGACTTGTCTAAACGCTTTTACTTATATAATTATAAGAAATTCTAATGTTATGCTAACTAAAGGATTATTTCTTTAATTATTGATTTTTACTACTTATTTATAATAATAAGAAGACTTAACTCTTGTGGATCTTCTCCCTTATTATTAACTATTACTCGTCCATAATTAAAACCAGATCTTTACTGTTATTTACAGAGAACTAATGCCAACCGCTTTAATTAGTACTAAACATAAAGCCTAAAACACTAAAAATGTCTTTAGGCTAAGGAAAAATAGATAATTTTAATGAATAACTTTAAAAGGATGTCTATAAAAGAGAACTTCTAAAGAGCACCTATCACGGTTGGAGGTCTACTAGTAGAGTGAAGGCTGTAGTTAAGCGTACTTAAAGCTAAATAGCTATAGGTAGGGTTAGTAATGTAAATATTATATTTACTAGCCTTTTTATCTCTTTATAAGGCCTATCCCCTTATATACCTATATATAGCTAAGGCGTAGCTTACCTTAGTAGGTCTTTATACCCTTATGCTCTTATCTTATAACTTTCCTAATAGAGTGTCTTCTCTTATTTATAATTACCTTTAATTACTATAAGTAGTCCTAGGCCTAAGTCTCTACTCCCTTATAACTTTCTTATTATAACCTAGTAAGCCCCTTTTCTTAAATATATAACTCTTATATTATTATTTATTATAACTTTACTAAACATATATATTATACTAAGCCTACCCTGCTTTCTATCTTTTTAATAGTAAATCTAATCTTATAATAACCTTATAATAAGGTCTCTACTAGGTTCTAGCTTATACTTATTTTTAATATTAACTCTTATAATATTACTAATATTTCTTATAATATATTATATATATACTCTGCTACCTTATTGCTTTCTTAATATTAACTCTTATAATATTATTAATATCTCTTGTAATATGTTATATATATACTATACTACCTTGCTATTATTTAATATCTCTTGTAATATGTTATGTATATACTTTACTATCTTGCTGCTTTCTTAATATTAACTCTTATAATATTACTAATATCTCTTATAATATATTATATATATATTCCGCTACCTTACTACTATTTTCCTTTTATAATCCATTATAATATCTTATATATTAAAGTTTCTTTTTAGTACCTAGGAATTTTTTAATTTATTATAGCCTTTTTACTTTACTAAGTATTTATACTACTTACCTTAATACTTATATATTATAATATACTTTACCTTATATTATTTCTAGTTATAAATAAGTAGCTATAATATTACTATAGCCTTATTAGAATTTAGACCTTTATATAGCTTTAAACTTATAATATTAAATATATTATATAGGTATATATTATCTGGAAGCTTTCGATAGTAGGCCAGTTTATATACACTTATTTTCTTTAGAATCTTAAAAGGTTCTAAATACTTTGCTATAAGCTTTTTACTTAGTTATTAAAGGTTAATATTTTTAGTTAACAAGAATATATAGTTGTTTAGTAAAAAACTTATTGTTGGAATCGCTCGTATGGAGGATAGAAGGGATATGCTATATTAACTAGGAATTATAGGTTGCATACAGAATGCACGCACCTTAATTAGCTGGATTATAGGTTATGTAACCTAGGGCTATAACATAGCTATAACACCACACCTCCATATTATAGCTTGCTTCTTTTTCCTCTTAATATATAATGAATTAAATTAGACTTTACCCCCCCCCTATATTTATACAATAGCATACTTATAACCTATGCGTTACTAACACTAATTAGTAGTTACTAATAACTATAGATTTACTAGGTTATATATAGAAAAGACTTATCTAAATGCTTTTACTTATATAACTATAAGAAATTCTAATGTTATGCTAACTAAAGGATTATTTCTTTATTATTAACTATTACTTATTTATAATAATAAAAAGACTTAACTCTTATAGATCTCCTCCCTTATTATTAACTATTACTTATTTATAATTAAAACTAGATCTTTACTATTATTTATAAAGAACTAATGCTAACCGCTTTAATTAGTACTAAACATAAAGCCTAACCTAAAACACTAAAATATTATTAAGCTAAGGAAAAACAGATGATTTTAATAAACAGCTCTAAAAAGATATTTATAAAAAAGAACTTCTAAAGAGCACTCTTCCCAAAAAACTCTATAAGCACTACTTAATTTTATCCTAAAATTAGACTAAGCTAGTTAAGAATATTAATATTAATACAGCTACTAAATAACAGATTAATAACCATATTATATATATAATTCATTATTATATTCTTAACTAAGGAAAAGGGTATAACCTCCTTATTAATATTTAGTAGGACTATAAAAATTAAACTAAGAATACTTTTAATAGAAGTAATACTAATCTTAAGTATACCTTATATAACTACCTTAATAATAATAGTATTAAAACAGCTAAAGGATTAAGATTAAATATCTTTAAAGATCTTATTAATATTTTAAATATTAATCCTAATATAAATTATAAACCTTTACTAGAAAAAGTAACTAAAAAAAAAGAGGTTTAATAACTTAAACTTTCTAATAATAAGGATTCTAATAATAATAAAGATTTTAATTTAACTAAAGGCCTTTAACCTAAACCAGAAAACCTAACTAAAATACTTTTTAATAGTAATTAAAAAGCCCTTAATACTCTTAAGAGACTTTACTAAAAGGAAGAATAATATTCTAGAAAAGTATACAACTTTATTAATAAGAAGTTATTATATTTTAAAGAGAAATATTATTAAGCAGGAGTTTGCCCCTTACTTTACCTAAAAGCCTTTCTTATTTTACTTTAAGGTAAAGCCTATATATACTTTCTTAAGTACTTTAAAGCAAAGATAATCCTATTTAAGGAAATAACTTAGAATATTAGAAATCACTTTAAAACACCTAAGTATAAGAGCTTTTATAAAATACAATTTACCGATCTATGCCTTTGCTATATTATTATAGAATATCTAATAAAAAATAAGTTAGAATACTTAGAAATCCTTTTTAACCGACTTATAAAGATATTTAATAGCCTTTATAACCCTTTTAAGCAAGATACAATCCTTCTTTATTAAGTATAATAAGTAATAGAAAATAATAATGATTTCTATAATACTAAATTCAGAAATGTGCTAACCTTTAAAGGATTTATTAGTAATCTTTAAAATTACCTCTTAGTAATGGATATACTACTAACCTCTATAAGTTAGTTACTAATAACTACTAATAACGATACTCTTATTACCTAGTCTATAAACTAAAATACTAATATAGTAATGTTTACAAACTAATAATATTTATAAGCTATATATTATAAAAAACCTAAAGCTAGAGTAAGCTTAAAGAAATACTTTATATACTATAAAGAAAAATGCTAGATTACTAATTATCCTGCCTTTAAGCAAAAGAAAGCAAAAGTAACTTAATAAAATAACAGAAAACACTAAAAACCACCTTTTAAATGCTAATACTATGTATTCCTATAGGCCTATAAGGTCGAAATAGCCTAACTTACTGCTACTAATAATAGTAGTAAGAATAAGCATAAAAAAGATGCTTAGAACGCTGCTTTCCTTACTACTAATAAAAAAGAGAAACTAGATAATAGAGAGGCTTATAATACTTTCTCCTTTATAGCATTCTTTATATAAGCACTAAATCCCCCACTCTTTTTAGTATTAACTATAAACTTCTTATAGAATAATGCTTTTAAATATACATTATTTCTTAAGGACCCCTATAACTATAATACTAATAAACAACCTTAATAACATATATATCTTATAAATACAAGATATATAGTAGATATATTTTATAGTATACTCCCGAATACAAAAGCATTAGGAATTTTAACTACTAGCTAAGGCTAAGTTAATGCTTTAATAAAAATTATAAAGAATCTTATAATTAAACATTCTTCTAACTAAAAAACCATTACCTTTAGAGCCGGTACTATAACTTTAACTGGTATTTTAAAGCTTCTAACTATTTTTAGTATAATATCTTTTTATATGCTTAATAATACTATACTGTTTTTATATTTTATTACAGATATAAATAGAATAAGTGTTAAACTTAACAACCTTAAGAATCTTTTAATCTAAGGAGATAAAAAGGTACTTATTATTAGGAAATAGGGATATTCTTAGTAGACAGCCAGTTCTTAAGAATCTGCTATCTTTATGCTTTTTAAAACCAAAATCCGTTAACTTTATTACTAATTTAGTTATCTGTTAATTAACCAATTAAATAACATTCTTACTAGGGCTAGTAAAGAATTTAATAAGGCTAATATAGGAAAAATCACACATGCTTACTATTAATGCCAGATAAACGTAAAAGCTCTAAGTAGATTTAAATTCACTCTTAAAGACAATCTTAAATTTAACTATAAAGTCCTTGTTAATATTATATAAATTAATAAGAAGCCGGTCCTATACATTATAGATTTAGTAATATTATTTTAAGCTACTTACTTTCTTAAACCCTAATAATAAAAAGCTTAAGATATCTAAAATACCCTTAAAAAGTACTAAATTAATACATATCTTAAACCCCTAGATTAAATAGTTTATAATACTAAAAGAAACTTTGCTTTTAGTAAATTTAGGCATTTAGCTTAACTATCATTAATTAATATTAACAAAGTCCCTATTAAGGCTTATAATAGTATTAGAAAACTTAAGCAATAATATACCCCCCTTTGCAGAGTATATGATATTATTAAGACTAAAGCTAACAGTCTTCTCCTAAAAAAGCAGATATTATAAATAGCTATTAAAGCAGTTAATAACTTTGCTAGTCTAAATAGCCTTATTCCTACCCTCTTAGTCTTTAAAACCTATTTAAGGATAATAAATAATTCCCTCCTAAGCTTTATAGTTACCTAAAGAGCTAAGATACTTTAAAAAGTAATAGATAAAGCAAGGCATAGTCTTATAAAACACTAAGTCTATAATGCTTTTAATACCTATAATAGCTTAATAACCCTACTTATATATACTCTTCCCTTAAATTCTAATATATAAGTTTATTATAAAAAAGGCAGATAAACTAGCCCTTATAAGCTTCTCTTAATAAAAGGAGAGACTTATATTATTAAGATATCTTATAGCCTTATAAAATTTTAGTCTATGGTTATTAAACCATATATAACCTTACTAAAGGTAAAATCTTTTTATAAGAAAGACCTGGTTTAAGTTAATAAAAACCATAAGAACCCCCCTAATAACCTAATAACTTTATTATAAAGAGGATGTAAAAGACCCTAGAAATACCCTTAAGCAAAGGCTTTTCTTACTAAGAAAGAAAAGGCTGATTTTTAACTTATAATTAACCTTTGCATGCAAGGAAAAATTAATACACCTAGAGATCCTTTTAAACTCTCTAATAAAGCAGAAATTAATGCTTTACTAGCAAGGAATGTGTTTAAATTCGTGAAATTTAACCTGCAAAGGCATGGAGGCGAAAGACTTTTTAGCTCGCGGATGTTATATAAGAGGAGGGAAGTGGCCGAGATATAATGGATTAATGGCAATAATAATCCTGCGGATGTAATGACAAAAGCTTTACTAAATAAAGCTCTTAAGACCTTTATAACAAAAAATAAAGTCTGAATTTATATAAAAGGATGGGTTAAAAGACCTGTTATAAGAATTACTACAAGAGACGCTACTGGAGCCGCTAAAGAATAGAAAAGTCCTAATTTCTTACTAAATTTAACAGCAAATTAAGCGCCTAGTAAAGAGTTTAAATTTAATGAATTTAAACACGAATATAAGCGCCTAATTTAGTAGGATTAAACGCAGGAATTACACTCTTTGGCCCCCCCCCTATAACACTCTTTACTCCTATAACTATTTAGCCTAGACTAACAAAAGTTATTTATTTAAAGGATGTTTTTCGCTTTATTACTTATTTATTAATATCTGATTATTAGGGTGTTTTATGCATTTTTTTTAGAGTAATTTCTCTTCTTTAATAAAGAGAGAATTTATAAGTATTAGAATTGCTTATATAGAGAATAGAAGGGATATGCCGTATTAACCAGGAATTATAGATTGCATATAGAATACATGCACCCTAATTAGCTAGATTATAGGTTATATAACCTGGGGCTATAACGTGGCCACAACACTACACCTCTGCATTATAGCTTGCTTTTTTTCCCTCTTAATATATAATGAATTAAATTAGACTTTACCCCCCCCCTATATTTGTACTGTAGCATACTTGTAACCTGCGCGTTACCAACACTTATTAAGCCTTTTTTCTTATTATAATACTTTATATACAATTCTTAAGTTATATAAAGTAGCTGCTTAGTTACCTTATATTATTATTATAATTCTTATACTCTTATATCTACTTATATGTTTATAATATCTAGTGCCTTTATAATATAGTCTAGGCCCCTTAGCTAATAACCTTATAATAACTCTACTAAAGAGTAGCTATAAGCTAAGTACTTACTAGTATTATAAGTATATTAAGCTAAATATAAGTAGTTTTTTTAGTCTGTTTGCTTTTATACTTTAAATACTCTAAGGTAATACTTTAAAACTTAGTTAACCCTTTTTATTTATTTATTTATTTATAGGTAAAAAGTAGTACTAAGTAGTTACTTAATTACTAGTAAGTAGCAGAAGGTTCTTTAAAAACTACTAATAAATATTATTTCTCTATTTAAGATAATTCCTTTTAGTATACTATAGTCCTTAAATATATATTTAAGAAAGATAGTAGTAAGGTTATTACTTATTATTCTTATAAATATAGCTATATATAGCATATATTTTAAGAATTAACCTATAATATTAAGAATTATATTATACTCCTTTTTACTGGCTTATTTTAATAAGGGAAGGCTAATAATAAAGTTTATAAAAAGCTCTTAAAAGGGTTTACTAGAGATTAATAGTATAGCTAACTTACTATAAGATTAGTATAACCTAGGCTTATTAACTTAATAGTTTAAATATAAGCTTATATAGTTTTTTATATCTTTTTATAATTCTAGCTAGTAATACTATTTAGCTACTTTATAAATTATCTTACTTATACCCTAGTATTCTACTATAAGGTTATTATAAATAAGCATTAGAATTTTTATATATATTCTTATTAGTATATATACCCTTATATTAAAATATAGTAAACTATATTTATAAATACATAGCTAGGGAGGTTTCTTATTATAAGCTTACTTTAAACTTATAAATACTATATTATTAAATAGGGTTACTATTAATATACTACTTAAATATATAGCTCTTATGCTGCTTAAATATATAGCTAAAGAGGTCTTCTTATTACTAGCTTACTTTAAACTCTTAAATACTATATTATTAAATAGGGTTACTATTAATATACTACTTAAATATATAGCTCTTATACTACTTAAATATATAGCTCTTATACTACTTAAATATATAGCTAGGAAGGTCTTCTTATTACTAGCTTGCTTTAAACTCTTAAATACTATATTATTAAATAAGGTTATTGTTGGTAGCGCTCAGGTTACAAGTATGCTGCAGCACAAATGTAGGGGGGGGGGGGTTCAATATTTAATTCATTTATTTCTCTAAAAGAGGGGAAGAAGCAGGCTACAATGCGGAGGTGTGGTGTTATAGCCACGGTACGGCCCTAGGTCACATGACCTGTGATCCAGCCAATCAGGGTGCGTGCATTCTGTATATAACCCATAATTCCTGGTTAATGCAGCGTATTCCTTTTATTATCTATATAAGCGATTTCAATACTTGCAAATTCTCTCTTTATTAAAGAAAAAGAGGAATCGCTCTAAAAAATGCATAAAACGCCCCAAATAATCAGATATTAACAAATAAGTAATAAAGCAAAAAACATCCTTTAAATGAATAACTTTTGTTAGTCTAGGCTAAATGGTTGTGGAGGCAAAGAGTGTTGTGGGGGGGGGGGGGCTAAAGAGTGTAATTCCCGCGTTCAATCCTACTAAATTGGGCGCTTATAATTGCATTCGAATTTATCGAATTTGAGCTCTTTATCGGGCGCTTAATTTGTTGTTGGATTTAGTAAGGAATTAGGACTTTTTCATTCTTTGGCGGCTCTGGCGGCGGCTCTTGTAGCAATTCTTATGACAGGTCTTTTAACCCATTCTTTTACACGGATTTGGGCTTTATTCTTTGTTATAAAGGTGTTAAGAGCTTTATTTAGTGAAGCTTTTATTATTATATCCACAGGATTATTATTGCTATTAATCCAGCGTATCTTAGCTACTTCCCTCCTCTTATATAACTGCTGTAAAGCTATAATATTAATTATTAGCCTCTTTTCCTTTGTCGTCCCTAGCTTAATAATGTATTCGTATAGCGAGAAAGAGTTAGTGCATATTATTATTAGAATTTTCGGCTTGTTTAATCGGTTAGTGATGATATTTAGAGTAGTGCTTATTGTGTAGGTAATGTTAACACCTTAAACCATCCTATATAGCTTAGAAGCTAATGCACTTCTTGTAACTCTTTTTGATTTTATTAAGCTGTATGTTATGATATTTCCTCTAAGGGTGAATTTAGAGGTATTGTTATCCTTCCTTTTATTGCCTAGGATGATTATATAGCCTAGTTAAGAGCTGAGGTCTTTATTATTTGCGAAAGAACTGTTAATAAAGACATAAAGAGCGGCGTTTTCTAGTAAGAGAGATATATATTAAAGTTCACGGTCTTGATTGTTGATTTACTATTAAAGTCTTTTATTAAGCCTTAAAACATTATCGGATTCTGGATGTTGGACTTGGGCAGCAACGGAAAGATCGTAAGATGCTTTAGGTTGACATATTAGAGCAATGTACGCTCCTTGTGCTCGCTGTTCGATATATTTTGCTTAGTCGGTTAGGTTATTAACTTGTAATAGCTTCCTTCCTTATTCCTTTTGTTATAAAAAGAAGGTGTTATCGTTAACTTTGCTTAAAATGCAACCGTTAAACATTAACAGTGTTAAAATCGTTAACCTCTTTTTTAGCTTTATAAGGAATTTAGCGTTTTTTAACTTAACCTCTTTGCGATTAAAAAACTTAGCATCACTAAGTCCTAAGGTATTATTAGTCTGCATTCTAATGATTCCAAAACACGAGCTTTTACTAGAAGAAATAAGAAGATAAGGGTCATATATAAAGGTTATTATCTATAGTCTCTGATAATAATGATTAAAATACGTCGACTACTAATGTGTGCCAGCCTCTGCTATTCCGTATAGCGGCTTAATTACAACCATAATAACGTCTGGCGGGTAAAGGTGTGCAATTTATACTGGAAGCTTTACAAGAATTATGCGATTAAGCTTCGTCTGTAACTGCACATATGCTTAGGTAATATCCCTTAGCTAAACCATAATGCCTTTCTTTTTTAATAAGGGAGCAAGGGCAATAATAAGCCTTTAACTAGCTCTCTAAATTGTTAGGGACTGCATAAGAATAACCTCTTTCCCACGGTTGCTATGGCCTTGGATAACATATTGTGACTTTTTATATAGGGAGTTAGTTGCCTTGCCTTTAACTTCTCTTACTATCTGCGAGCTGAAGAGTCTTTTGCCTCTATGCCTTTACAGGTTGAATTTCATAAATTTAAACATATTCCTTACTAGCAAAGCATTAATCTTTGCTTTGTTAGAGAGTTTAAAAGGTTCTCCAGGTGTATTGATTTTTTCTTATGCATAGAGGTCAATTATAAGTTAAAAATCGGCCTTTTCTTTCTTAGTAAGAAAAGCCTCTGCTTAAGGGTGTTTCCGGGGTCTTCCACGTCCTCTTTATAATAGAGTTGTTAGGTTATTAGGGGGGTTTTTATGATTTTTATTACCTTAAACCGGGTCTTTCTTATAAACCGGGTCTTTCTTGTAAGAAGATTCTACCTCTGGCGAGGTTATATACGGTTTAATGACTATAGACTGAAACTTTATAGGGCTATAAGGCATTTTAATAATGTAAGTCTCTCCTTCTATTAAGAGAAGCTTATAGGGGCTAGTCCATCTGCCTTTTTTGCAATAAACTTATATATTAGAATTTAAAGGAAGAGTGTGTATAGGCAGGGTTATTAGGCCGTTATAGGTATTAAGAGCATCATGGACTTGGCGTCTTGCAAGACTATGTCTTGCTTTATCTGTTGCTTTTTAAAGTATCTTAGCTCTTTAGGCAACTATAAAGCTTAGGGGGGAATTATTCATTATCCTTAGATAGGTTCTAAAGACTAGAAGGGTAGGAACAAGACTATTTAGACTGGCAGAGTTATTAACTGCTTTAACAGCCATTTAAAGTATTTACTCTTTCGAGAGAAGACCGTTAGCTTTAGTCTTAATAATATTATATGCTCTGCAAAGAGGGGCATAATATTGCTTAAGTTTTCTGATGCTGTTGTAAGCCTTAACAGGGACTTCGTTAATATTAATTGATAATAGTCGAGCTAAATACCTGAATTCGCTAAAAGCAAAGTTTCTTCTAGCATTGTGGACTATCCAGTCTGGGGGTCTAAGATATGTGTTAATCCAGCACTCTTTAAGGGCATTCTAGATATCTTAAGCTTTTTATTATTAAGGTGTAAGAAAGCGGGCAGCTTAAAATAATATTGCTGAATTTATAATGTATAGGACCGGCTTCTTATTAATTTACATAATATTAACGAGGACCTTGTAGTTAAATTCAATATTGTTTTTAAGAGTGAATTTAAATCTACTCAGAGCTTTCGCGTTTATCTGGCATTAATGGCAAGCATACGTGATTTTCCCTATGTTAGCCTTATTGAATTCTTCCCCAGCCCTAGTAAGAAGGTTATTCAATCGGTCGATTAACAGATGACCAAATCAGCAATAAAGTTAACAGATTTCGGCTTTAAAAAGCATAAAGATAGCAGGTTTTTAAGAACTAGCTGTCCACTAAGGATATCCTTATTTCCTAATAATAGGTACCTTTTTGTCTTCTTAGATTAAAAGATTCTTAAGATTGTTAAGTTTAATACTTATTCTATCTATGTCTGTGATAGAATATAAAAACAGTGTAGCACTATTAAGCATATAAAAAGGTATTATGCTAAAAATCATTAGAAGCTTTAAAATACTAGTTAAAGTTATAATACCGGCTTTAAAGGTGATAGTCCTTTGGTTAGAGGAATGCTTAATTGTAAGGTTCTTTATGATTTTCATTAGAGCGTTGACTTAGCCTTGGCTAGTAGTTGAAATTCCTGATGCTCCTGTATCCAGGAGTATACTATAAAATGTATCCGCTGTATATCTCGTATTTATAAGATATATGTGTTATTAAGGTTGTTTATCGGTATTGTGGTCGTAGGGGTCTTTAAGAAATAAGGCATGTTTAAAAGCATTATCCTGTAAGAAGTTCACAGTTGATTGAGAAAAGAGTGGGGGATTTGGTGCTTATGTAAAGAATGCTATAAAGGAAAGAGTATCACAAGCCTCTTTATTATCTGGTTCCTCTTTTTTATTAGTAGTGAGGAAAGCGGCGTTCTAAGCGGCTTTTTTGTGTTTATCCTCACTGCTATTATCAGTAGCAGTAAGTTAGGCTATTTTGCCTTTATAGGCCTGTAGGAATGCATAGTATTAGCATTTAGAGGGTGGTTTTTGGTGTTTTCTGTTATTCTACTAAGTTGCTTTTGCTTTCTTCTGCTTAGAGGCAGGATGGTTAGTTAACTAGCATCCTTCTTTACAGCAGATAAAGCATTTCTTTAAGCTTGCTCTGGCTTAAGGTTTTTTACGATATATAGCTCGTAAATAGCGTTAGTCTGTAAACATTGCTGTGTTAGTGTTTTAGTCTGTAAACCGGGCAATAAGGGCAGTTAAATTGTTGTTAGTAGTTATTAGTAACTGACTTATAGAGGTTAGTAGTATGTCCATTGCTAAGAGGCAATTTTAAAGATCACTAATAAATCCTTCAAAGGTTGGCATATTTCTGAATTTAGCATTGTAGAAATCGTTGTTATTTTTTATTGCTTGTCATACTTAATAAAGAAGAATTATATCTTGTTCAAAAGGGTTATAAAGGCTATTAAATATCTTTGTAAGTCAGTTAAGAAGAATTTCCAAGCATTCTGACTTATTCTTTATTAGATGTTTTATAATAATATAGCGAAGGCATAGATTAGCAAATTGTGTTTTGTAAAAGCTCTTATTCTTAGGTGTTTCGAAGTGATTCCTGATATTCTGAGTTATCTCCTTAAATAGGATTGTCTTTGCTCTAAAGTATTTAAAGAAGTATGTATAGGCTTTACCTTAAAGCATAATAGGGAAGGCTTTTAGGTAAAGTAAGGGGGAAACTCCTGCTTAAGAATATTTCTCTTTAAAATGTAGTAACTTCTTGTTAATAAAGTTGTACACTTCTCTAGAATATTGTTCTTCTTTCTAGTAAAGTCTCTTAAGAGTATTAAGGGCTTTTCGATTACTGTCAGAAAGTGTTCTAGTCAGGGTTTATAGTTCTGGGGGAGGGTCTTTGGTTAAATGAAAATCTTTATTATCGGAGTTCTTATTATTAGAAAGTTTAAGTTGTTAAATCTCTTCTCCTTTTCTAGTTGCTTTTTCCGGTAAAGGTTTGTATTCCGTGTTGGGGTTAATGTTCAAGATATTAATAAGATCTTTAGAGACATTTCATCTCGATCCTCTGGCTGTTTTAACACCATTGTTATTAAGGTAATCACGAAGGGTATACTTAAGGTTATTATTAATTTTATTAAAAGTATCCTTTATCTAATTTTCATAATCTTGCTAGAAGTTAATAAGGAGATTACGCCCTTTTCCTTTGTTAAGAATGTAGTAGTTAATCGTATATATAATATGGTTATTAATCTATTGTTCAGTAGCTGTATTAACATTAATATTATTAACTAACTTAGTCTAATTAAAGGATAGAATTAAATAGTGCTTGTAAAGTTTTTAGGGTAGGGTGCTCTTTAGAAGTTCTCTTTTATAGACATCCTTTTAGAGTTGTTTATTAAAATCATCCATTTTTCCTTGGCTTAAAGATATTTTGGTGTTTTGGGCTTTGTATTTAGTACTAATTAAAGCGGTTAGCGTTGGTTCTCTGTAAATAATAGTAAAGATCTGGTTTTAATTGTAAACAAGTAATAGTTAATAATAAGGGAGAAGATTTACAAGAGTTAAGTCTTCTTATAATTATGGACGATTTAACAGTTAATAATTTAAAGAAATAATCCTTTGGTTAGCATAACATCGGAATTTCTTACAGTTATATAAGTAAAAGCGTTTGGATGAGTCTCTTCTGGGTATAACCTAATGAATCTATGGTTATTAGCAACCACTAATTAGTGTTAGTAGCGCTCAGGTTACAAGTATGCTGCAGCATAAATGTAGGGGGGGGGGTTCAATATTTAATTTATCTATTTCTCTAAAAAAGGGGAAGAAGCAGGCTATAATGCAGAGGTGTGGTGTTGTGGCCACGGTACGGCCCCAGGTTACATGACCTGTAATCCAGCCAATCAGGGTGCGTGCATTCTGTGTGCAACCCACAATTCCTAGTTAATGCGGCGTATCCCTTCCATCATCCATACGAGCGATTCCGACAGTTATTATTAATATACTACTTAAATATATAGCTCTTATACTACTTAAATATATAGCTAGGGAGGTCTTCTTACTACTAGCTTACTTTAAACTCTTAAATATTATATTATTAAATAGGGTTATTATTAATATACTACTTAAATATATAGCTTTTATACTACTTTTTCTTTATATTTCTTATAATAAGGCCTTTATACCTTAGAATACTATTATATATACTACCTTATTAGTACTACTATTACTTTACTTCTTCTTTATAAACTTATCTCAGAATATTAATAGGTATAATAACTATGCCTTTACTATAGCTGCTTTTAAGAAGTAGTTTAGTCTTTAAGATAGTCTATTAGCTAGGTTTAACTTCCTTAGCCTATGCTTAATTATAAAATTATATAAATAAAGTTTATGTAATACTATAACCTATTTACTAAAAAGCTTTAGTTTTATTACTAGGTATTTATAGTTTAAGTAATTAGTAACTACTTTTATTAAATACTATAAGTAAGCTAGGTAATATCTTTATATATAAAAAGCTTTTTATATAGCTAGTAGCTTAGTATTAAGTATTATATAATAAAGTTTAAAACCTAATAACTTCTGTAATATATATATAACTAAGTGCTAATTACCTAGCACTAATATTATAAATATTATACTAATAGTAAATACTAAGGTATTTATTTTAACTTAAAAAAAGGCTATTAAATTAAAATAAACCAGGACTAGTACTTTTAAAAACTTTTATTTTAATATCTTAAATACAGCTTATATATTATAAGGTAGTTTAAAGGTCCCCTTAAACCCTCTCTTTAAAAGGTTTATTAATAAAATAATAATTTTACTATATACCCTAATAAACTATTAGTAAAACCTTATAAAGTTAAGAAAGATTTATATTTTTAGTATACTACTAGGTAGTAGCTATTTTACTACTACCTTAATATATTCTGGTTTTATTTTAATACCCTTTAGTATAATAATAAATCTAAGAAAACTAACCCTTATTATTAAGAATTTGCATTTATTAAGGCTTATATATAGCTTTATAATGTATAATCTCTGTAGGACTAGTTTAATATACCTCTTATATATAGCTATATTACTATTATAAATTAGGATGTTATTTAAATAAATAATATATATTATATTTACTAGCTTTCCTAGTATCGTATTAATATATTCTTAGAAGGTAGTGGGTATGTTTACTAAGCTAAAAGGCATAATAAGATATTTAAAGTAATTATATTAGCATTAGAAAGCTATCTTCTACTTATTGCCCTTATAGATATATATCTAGTAGTAAGTATCTTTTAAGTCTAGCTTTATATAAATTATTACTCCTTTTAATTTATTTAATAATTTTAATATAAAGGGAAGAGGGGCTTTATCCTTCTTAGTAACCCTATTAAGGCCTTTATAATCTATATAAAGGTATAGTTAGCCTCCCTTTTTTGGTATAAATAATATTAAGGCTCCTGCTAAACTTATTAATCTTCTTATTTAGCCTTTCTTTTATATATTTACTAAGTATTTATAAAGAACTTATAGCTTTTTTTTTATTAGGTTATAAATTAGCCCCTATAGTAGCATTCATTCTTTTATTAATTTTATTATATAAGTTTTTCTTTTTAAAGAGAGTAGCTTACTAGCTAACTCCTTTAAAAATATATTTATAAATTCTTTATATTTTAGTAAAAGTATCTTTATAGTAACCTCTTTACTTATTTTATTTTTATCTAGCTTTTTCTATAAGATAAATAGTTATACTATATATTAGCTAAGAATTAGCATTATATCTGCTACTTTTTTTATATAGTAAATCTATTATAAGCTAGTAACTAGCTTTAGGCATTTCCTTATTACTAGATATTTTTAATAACCTAATGCCTATAATAATACTTTTAGCTTATAGTTTATAGCCTAGTTTATTTCTAGGATTAGTTCCTTTCTAGTATTTACTATATAGTAGCAGAGTTAACAGAATTTACTATAATTTATATTATCTATTATTTATACTACTCTATTAATAATACCCTAGTGCTTTAGTTTTATTAGTAAGGCGCTGTTTAGTTTTACCTTATTCATTTTTACTTTACTTTAGTTAGCTTTAAATAATAAGTTTAAATGTATTATTAAGTTTATTACTCCTAGGTTAAATAGTATATTTATTATTACCTAGCTTTCTTCTTACTATGGTTTTATTCTTATTTTTATTTAAAAGTTATTAATTTTATTCTTAGAGTTTTTAATTTAGCTTAAGGGTTTAATTATAATAATATATTCTTAAGTATATATTATAGATACTAGTATTATATTTCGGTTTATAGCCTTTACTACTTTCTTATAGTTACTATAGTATAAACTTATTATATACCTATTTAATTTATATGTTTTATAATTAAGTACTTTATAATAAGAAGTAATATAGCTATATTTTTTATATTTAAAATAGGAATAAGATTACTAGCCCTAGGTTATTTCTTTCTTACTGCTTATCCTTTACTTATCCTTTAATAGTAATATTAACCTAGCTTATTTTCTATAGAAATAGGGTTTCTTATTGTTGGTAACGCTTAGGTTACAAGTATGCTGCAGCACAAATGTAGGGGGCGGGTTTAATAATCAATTCATCTATGTCTCTAAAAGAGGGAAAGAAGCAGGCTATAATGCGGAGGTATGGTGTTGTGGCCACGGTACGGCCCTAGGTTACATAACCTGTAATCCAGCTAATTAGGGTGCGTGCATTCTGTGTGCAACCTACAATTCCTGGTTAATGCAGCATATCCCTTCTATTATTTATATAAGCGATTCTAACACTTGCAAATTCTCTCTCTGTTAAAGAAGAAGAGGAATTGCTCTAAAAAAATGCATAAAACGCCCTAAATAATCAGATATTAATAAATAAGTAATAAAGCGAAAAACATCCTTTAAATGAATGACTTTTGTTAGTCCAGGCCGAATGGTTATGAAGGCAAAGAGTGTTATGGGGGGGGGGCTAAAGAGTGTAATTCCCGCGTTTAATCCTACCAAATTAGGTGCTTATAATCGCGTTTAAATTTATCAAATTTGAGCTCTTTATCAGGCGCTTAATTTGTTATTAGATTTAGTAAGGAATTAGGACTTTTTTATTCTTTGGCGGCTCCGGCGGCAGCTCTCGTGGCAATTCTTGCAACAGGTCTTTTAACCCATCCTTCCACATGGATTCAGGCTTTATTTTTTGTTATAAAGGTCTTAAGAGCTTTATTTAGTAAAGCTTTTGTTATTACATCCGTAGGATTATTATTGCTATTAATCTAGCGTATCTCAGCTACTTCCCTCCTCTTATATAACTACCATAAAGCTATAATATTAATTATTAGCCTCTTTTCCTTTGTTATCCCTAGCTTAATAATACATTTATATAGTAAGAAAGAGTTAGTGCATATTATTGTTAGAATTTTCGGCTTATTTAATCGGTTGGTGATGATATTTAGAGTAGTGCTTATTATATAGGTAATGTTAATACCTTAAACCATCCTATATAGCTCAGAAGCTAATGCACTTCTTGTGACTCTTTTAGATTTTATTAAGCTATATATCACGATATTTCCTCTGAGGGTGAATTCAGAGGTATCGTCATCCTTCCTTTTATTGCCTAGGATAATTATATAGCCTAGTTAAGAGCTAAGGTCTTTATTGTTTACGAAAGAACTATTAATAAAGACATAAAGAGCGGCGTTTTCTAGCAAGAGAGATATATATTAAAGTCCACGGTCTTAATTGTTGATTTGCTATTAAAGTCTTTTATTAAGCCTTAAAACATTATCGGATCCTGGATGTTAGACTTGGGCGGCAACAGAAAGATTGTAAGATACTTTAGGTTAATATATTAGAGCAATGTATGCTCCTTATGCTTACTATTCAACATATTTCGCTTGGTCAGTTAGGTTATTAACTTATAATAGCTTCCTTCCTTATTCCTTTTATTATAAAAAGAAGGTATTATTATTAACTTTGCTTAAAATGCAACCGTTAAACATTAATAGTATTAAAATCGTTAACCTCTCTTTTAGCTTTGCAAGGAATTCGGCGTTTTTTAACTTAACCTCTTTATAATTAAAAAACTCAGCATTGCTAAGTCCTAAGGTATTATTAGTCTGCATTCTAATAATTCTAAAACACAAGCTTTTACTAAAAGAAATAAGAAAATAAGGGTTATATATAGAGGTTATTATCTGTAGTCTCTAACGATAATGATTAAAATACGTCGACTACTAATATGTGCCAGCCTCTGCTATTTCGTATAGCGGCTTAATTATAACTATAATGACGTCTGGCAGGTAAAGGTATGCAATTTATGCTGGAAGCTTTGCAAGAATTATGTAATTAAGCTTTATCTGTAACTGCACATATACTTAGGTAATATCCCTTAGCTAAACCATAATGCCTTCCTTTTTTAATAAGAAAGCAAGGGCAATAATAAGCCTTTAACTAGCTCTCTAAATTATTAGGGACTGTATAAGAATAACCTCTTTCCCACGGTCGCTATGGCCTTGGATAATACATTATAACTTTTTATACAGGGAGTTAGTTGCCTTGCCTTTAACTTCTCTTACTATCCGCAAGCTAAAGAGTCTTTTACCTCCATGCCTTTATAGGTTAAATTTCATAAATTCAAACATATTCCTTACTAGTAAAGCATTAATCTCTGCTTTATTAGAGAGTTTGAAAGGTTCTCCGGGTATATTAATTTTTCCTTGCGTGCAGAGGTCAATTGTAAGTTAAAAATTAGCCTTTTCTTTCTTAGTAAGAAAAGCCTCTGCTTAAGGGTGTTTCCGGGGTCTTTCACGTTCTCTTTATAATAGAGTTATTAGGTTATTAAGGGGGTTTTTGTAATTTTCATTACCTTAAACCAGGTCTTCCTTGTAAACCAGGTCTTCCTTGTAAGAAGATTCCACCTCTAGTAAGGTTATATATAGTTTAATAACTATAGACTAAAACTTTATAGGGCTATAAGGCATTTTAATAATACAAGTCTCTCCTTCTATTAAGAGAAGCTTATAAGGGCCAGTCCATCTGCCTTTTTTATAATAAACTCATACATTAGAATTTAAAGGAAGAGTATATATAGGCAGGGTTATTAGGCTGTTACGGGTATTAAGAGCATCGTGGACTTAGCGTCTCGTAAGACTATGTCTTGCTTTATCTATTGCTTTTTAAAGTATCTTAGCTCTTTAGGCAATTATAAAGCTTAGGGGGGAATTATTCATCATCCTTAAATAGGTTCTAAAGACTAGAAGGGTAGGAATAAGACTATTTAGACTAGCAGAGTTATTAACTGCTTTAACAGCTATTTAAAGTATCTACTCTTTTAAGAGAAGACCGTTAGCTTCGGTCTTAATAATATCATATGCTCTGCGAAGAGGGGCATAATATTGCTTAAGTTTTCCAATGCTATTGTGAGCCTTAACAGGGACTTTGTCAATATTAATTAATAATAGTCGAGCTAAATGCCTAAATTCACTATAAGCAAAGTTTCTTCTAGCATTGTAAACTATCCAGTCTAGGGGTCTAAGATATATGTTAATCCAGCACTCTTTAAGGGCATTCCAGATATCTTAAGCTTTCTGTTATTAAGGTGCAAGAAAGTAGGCAGCTTAAAATGATATTACTAAATCTATAACGTATAGGACCGGCTTCTCGTCAATTTATATAATATCAACAAGGACCTTATAGTTAAATTCAATATTGTCTTTAAGAGTGAATTTAAATCTACTTAGAGCTTTTGCATTCATCTGGTATTAATGGCAAGCATGCGTGATTTTCCCTATATTAGCCTTATTGAATTCTTTACTAGCCCTGGCGAGAAGGTTATTCAATTAGTCGATTGACGGATAACCAAATTAGTAATAAAGTTGACAGATTTCGGCTTTAGAAAGCATAAAGATAGCAGGTTCTTAAGAACTAGCTGTCTACTAAGGATATCCCTATTTCCTAATAATAGGTACCTTTTTATCTCCTTAGATTAGAAGATTCTTAAGATTATTAAGTTTAATACCTATTTTATTTATATCTGTAATAGAATATAAAAACAGTGTAGTACTATTAAGCATATAGAAAGGTATTATGCTAAAAATTGTCAGAAGCTTCAAAATACTAGTTAAAGTCGCAGTTGTTAAGCTTTATAGTGC
>AFQZ01000611.1:0-29871 GCA_000222935.2 Aciculosporium take MAFF-241224 | reverse complement strand
GCTTCTAAAAGGGAGAAAAAAAAAAAAAAAAAAAAAAAAAAAAAAAAAAAAAGAAAACAAAGAGACAGAAAAGACAAAAAAGATGGATGTATTCGCAGCGCCCGCCATCGTCCGTCTCGCATCAAGAAGCCCGGCTGCTTGACCAGAACAAGCAAGTGGCACCAAAAAGCGTCTGGGACTCTTCCGGGCCTCGCCTTGCCGCATGGGTGGGTGGCTCTGGAAAGCGCTCGTTGCATATTCCTGCGGGGCCTTGGCCCTACACGGCTTGCCGGGCAGCATTCATTGTTTCTGTCACCGGGGTGGATGGTGGTCGGTCCCTTTTCTGTCATTGCCCGCCAGCCGCGGCAAGGCAGGGCGGCCGGCCGGCCGTCCGCTCGCTCACTCACTCACTCACCCACTCGTTCGTCGTCACGGAGCACAAAGAAGGAGACGATGGGGCGGGGGAGAGCCTCGAGATGAGAGACAAGGCAAAAGGGTCATGTCATGTGCATGAAGCTTCATGTCGACTACGTGCCTGCTATGTACTGTACTGTACAGGGGAGCAGAAAAGAAAAGAGGAAGAAGGAGGAGGAGAAAAAACAAGAAAGACAGAAAGACGTTATTTATCCCATCCCAGCGGCCATGAATGAAAATTGGTATCATTTTGCTCTCAGAAGACATGGAAAAACGGGAAACCCCTTGAACAGGGAGGTGACTGCGGTGATTATAGACTAAAACGTGGGCACGTTCGTTTCATCTTCATATATAGACATCGTGTGTGTGTGTGCTGTGCGGCCTCCCACCCTTCCTCCCCTTGTTCCGGCGCCGGGAAAAGCAGTGATCCAAAAATGGGCGATGCGACCAATAGATTCAAGGATAAAATGAGATTGAAATCAAGAGAGAGAGAGAGAAAGGGTGGAGAATGGAAAAAGGGAGACAAGTGACCACCCGGTGGGAGGCAAACCCCAGGCAAAGCCGGTTGTTCATCACTCAGTCAGTCTCCAATGACGGAAAGGGGAGAAAAGAGTAAAGAGTAGACGGAAAAAAAAAAAAAAAAAAAAAAAAAAAAAAAAGAAGTATTTACGCGGTCGTCGCGTCATCGTATGGGCAAAGGATAGGGGAAACTAACGTGCACGGCTGGAACCCCGCCCGTCACGATGCCAACGTTTGGGCCACGACGGCCTGGAGACCCTCGAGCAGGGAAGCTTCTTCGGCGTGCAGATCTGGCTCCTGCTTGCAGGGCGTCTCCGTCTTGATGGCCAGGTCGGTCATGATGACGGGGTGGGGGGGTATTTGAGGAGGAGGTGGCCGAGGTGGCAGCACTGCTGGCTGCCGCGCTTGCCGCGCTCCCCCCTGTTGCTGTGCCGGAGCTGGAGCTGGAGTGGGAGAGGACGGCTCCATGAGCGCCATCGCAGCAGGGGCACGTGGTTGCTGTAGCGGCTGCGTGGGCAGGGCCAGGGCCGGGGATGCCGGCCGCGCAGCGGTCGCGGTCGCGGTCGCACCGGGCGTGTGGCTCTCCGCGGCGGGCGGCGTCGTCGGTTGTTGCTGTGTCGCGGAACGACTCTGGGCTTGTTGATGACCAACGTCCGGTCCTGTCAAACTCTGCCCATTTGTCATTGCTGGCCCTGGCGTCGCAGATGTCTTCAGGGGCTCAGCTTGCGGTGCTTGCTGCTCGGCACCGCACCGCTGCGGCTGCGGCTGCTCTTGTCCGGGCGGCTGCGGCCCTTGCTGCCGAGGAATCTGGGGCGGTGACTGCGCAACAAGAGGCTGCTGGTGCGCCTGGGTGACCGCGTTCAACAACTGCTGCGTGTTGGCCTGCGGGGCCGGTCTCGTCTGAGGAGCCGCATGCGGAGTGGCCGCGGGCCTCGGGACCAGAGTATGACCACCATTCTGGCCCCCTGCATTGTTCTGATGCCCGCCCTGGACCTGGACCTGGTGTCGCGCAGGGGGTGCCGCCTGTGCGGGAGGAGTCCCGGCAGGACCAGTACCGCCCGCCGAGATGGCTGGTGCGATCCTCGGTGTGTGGTTCTGCAGACCGCCTGCCAGGGTCATGATGCCCTGCAGTTTGGCCTGGTCCTCCTCCGAATTCAGCCGGGCCCTTTCCTCGGCCTCCTTGCGGGCCGCCTGCGTCGGCGCCCTCGTCTTGAGTTCTCCGGTAACTGCCTGCAGGTAATAAGGCATTTCGGAATTGGTCTTCAAGAAGAAGAGCTTCAGATTCCTGGCCTTGTCCTTGAGCTGCACCTGTGTTCTGTCTCTCAAGATATCCGAAATGGTGCCGTTCTGGCCGAAAAGCGTCAGTATTTGGCTCCAGTGCGGGCCCTTGACCATGTCGAGCCCGGCCATGAGAGCCTTCTCCTCCTCCTGAGTCCAGGGGCGGCGCGTCGAGTGAAGGCCTTCTCGTCGAGTGTGCGCCGAGGATTTCGAGAGCGCCGCTTGTCGTGCTTTATCGTATAGTATCGCGCTGGGGAACGTTTGGTTGGGTGGAAGGTTCTCGCCAGGGGCTGGCGCTAGCTGTGGTTCCGGGTGCGGATGCGCGTAGGTGTGGTAGGGATTCTGGGCTTGGTGGTGTTGTAACTGGGCCAGGTGTGGCAGGTGAGCAGCCATGCTCTCGGCTGCGAGGGGTGCCATGTTAGAAGAAGCCTCGACTCGACATGGTTCATCGGGGCAGACTTGTCGACTTACCGGTGCTCGCGGGCACTGTGGGCTGGTACGGAACAGGAGACAGCCCGTGAAGCGTGGTTTTGACATAATTGGACGTGCTTTCGGCGACGAGAGCCTCGAGTTCCCTGTAATCCGTCATGGGGTCGATTTTGCCACTGGTTTGCGTTGAAGCGCCCTCGGATCCGCTTTCCGTATTCGCAGCTCCGGTTGATGTGCCTTCTCCGGCTGGCGCGGTCGCCGCCGCCGAAGAGGCATCTGCCGTCATCGCTTCATCCGTCAACCCGGCCAGCGCATTCTGGACGAGTCCCGAGGCGGTCTTTTCGAAAAAGGAAGAAAGGTCGTCCAGGTCGAGGTCCGCGTCACCCGTAGCTTCGGCGGTCGAATCATGCTCGGGCTCGGGCTCCACGTCTTCCGCAAGATGAATAGGCACGCTCAACTTGTCGCCCAGGTCCGTCAGAGTTCTGAGCCTGCTCTTGGCATATGCGAGATAGCTGCGCAGTAGGTCTTCTGCAGGATGCTTCTCCCTCAACGCAGCAGGCTCAAT
The DNA here is from genome assembly GCA_000222935.2 of Aciculosporium take MAFF-241224. Taxonomy (NCBI): domain Eukaryota; kingdom Fungi; phylum Ascomycota; class Sordariomycetes; order Hypocreales; family Clavicipitaceae; genus Aciculosporium; species Aciculosporium take. The sequence continues at coordinate 26,687 of AFQZ01000611.1, read as the reverse complement.
CTGTCCCTTGACCTCACCCTGCAGAGTCTCCTTCCGCGTCTGTACCGAGGAGACGAAGCTCTGATCGGCCGAGGTAAGTTCTCCGCCTCCGTGCTGCTCTTTCAAAACATCCTCCAAACCCTGCGTCAGAACCTCGCCAATGACTTCTTCCGAGGGCTTCTCGGGCTCCTTCTCGGCCAGAAATTCGATCGCTCGTTGCGTCTTGATACTGAGATACAACTCCGTCATTCCAGTCGGCAGGTCAGATAGTTGGCACTGAAACAAGGCAAGGAAGTTTTTGTCGGCGTCGGACAGGGCGTTTGGAGACCCGTCGGCCAGCCATGATCCCAGTTGTGCCATGTTGGCAAGCTCGATAAATGTCCTCGACTCGGCGTCTCTGACTTCTAACTGATCTGCTGTGAGGACGGATCCGCTGCAAAAAAGCTGGCGAACGTGCTCGAACGAAGACCTCAGGTGGCTAAATGAGCGCTTGTGTTCCGAGTCTGTACCGCGAACGAGCCTGATCGTGTCTTCAAAGGGGGTTTGCACTAGGATCAGAAGCATTGACAAGGCCTTCAACCGCGCGGTCATGGGTCAGCACACAAGCCAGGCATTGCTTCAACACGGCTGACTCTACGGGGGGACTGACCAGATTTCCCAGCGCATGTACATTCGCGTCGCGAACGTACTTCCATGGCTCCGCAGCAAACGTCGGCCGGCTTTCGGGTGTTTCTGGAGGTGAAACCGCAGTATCTACCTCCATTGCATCTGACGGGGAGTTGCCGGGCACATCGCTACCACTCGTCATTTGGTCTACCAAGTCGCCGACGTTGGAGAGCGCATTCTGGACAAGAAGCGCAAGGTCATCTTCAAGCGAAGCCTCGTACAATTCCTTCTCAACCTTGGTGCGTTTCGGTTCGGGGGTCTCGCTCGTTGCGGCAATGTCTTCAAACGGCCGCTTGGACGCAACTTCTGGCAAAAGTGCCAAGTTGAGCGCTTCCAATTCGGTAACCTCGCGTTCCTGTTTGATGTCTACACCACATGCATCAGTCTTGCGCATCATGAAACCACTCTCTTTATTGCTTCCTTCTTCTTTTTTTTTTCTTTTCTTTTTTTTTTCTTTTTCCTTTTTTTTTTTCTGGCCAACTTCTTCGCGTGTTTGTTGACGGTGCACCCAGTGTCTTTGTCTCAAGATCCGAAAGCAAAAGCAAGCACATACCAGGATCGGCAGTAGCGGCGCTCGCCGCAGCTAACGCCGACTCGGCCATGACGGCAATTCTATCACGTATCACACCAAGTGAGACATGCGACGTCATATCACAATGGAGACGAACTGGCCAAGATTGGCGACTCGAAAACTCGTTGGCAACTGTTGTATAGTTGGTTGCAGAGACGGCCTGCCTCACCTACCTAGTTCGTCCCTGCTTCGATGCAGGCGGTCGGAGAAATTTTGCTGAGTCAGGAACGCCGGATGCCCTTATATTGTGCCCCAAAATTCTGCCGCTTCCCGATACACAACCAACACAGCTTTTTGAGAAAAAAATGTATCAAGTGGCGACAAAATTGGAATACGGACACCTCGTAACACCAACGAGGATGATGGGACGAACACTTTTCTGAACATTGCCAAGTGGAAACGGAATATCTCTACAACGAGTTTCTTATTCAAACACAGTCGCACGGATTGTGGCATGCTGAAATCCGCCGAGGGCCTTGAGCACCACATTCCCGTGAGAAACCCGGTTGAGCCAATCTTCTTAGTCAGCAACCTGACCACGAGCAGCGTAAGCAGTGCACGACGCGGCGCAACACGATGCACCTCCAAAACTGAAGAGTACAGCAGCTTTCCATCATTGGTGGCCAGGCAAGTTTCTGTTTGACAGATACACTCTCCATGGTTGTTCATCATCACGTACGACCGTCAACAATTCTGTTGGATCGGAGGAAACAATGCAGTAGAGAAAAGACTGTGCTGAACTGAAGATGTATCCCAATGACTAGGTACAGTAGGTAGTGGTTTTGAAGAAAATGCTGCAGCCGATAGATGGCATCACGCCTTCTGGGGTGCGCATCCCTTTTGACGCATGGTCGACTGGCCAGGGAGCAACCATCTAGAAAACCTTCATCTTCACCCCCATGTACGTCTTCTGCTTTTCCGAATGACATGTGAACTCGAGACCACCCAATTTCACGTTGGTAATGGACCCCATCCCGACCAGGCACCTCCCTTTCTGTGCAGATAACCTTCTACGAGCACCCTCAAGCCTGGATCTTCATCACACTTCCTCAATCTTGATCTCATTCTTCATCATCTCCATTTTTATCTTCTGCACCGTCTCCATCTTGGCCCGCTGCGCATCCGCCCGCCTCTGCATCTCTTCCTTCTGCTCCCGCAGCGCGATGCAAAACTTGGACCTGGCCCGGATACTGGGCCCCTTAAAAATGAAAACAAACGGGATCAAACACATCATAGCACTCAGCCCCCCGAGGAGAGCACACGCGCCCGCTATGCCGAGGTTCCGGAACATGTGCGACGTCGCCAGGGGAAGCACCACGGCCAAGATGGAGCGGCTGCACGACGCCGCGGCGTTGGCCGAGGCCGCAAAGATCTCATACGAGTCTGTCAGGTAGTTGAGAAGGGCCATGAATATCAATACATAGCCCATGCCGAATGGGATGCCCGCTAGCATAGGCACAGCATAGGGAATAGATGTTTTGGCGCTGAATCCCAGCCAGAAGAGAGATATCACGAAGAGGGGTCCACCCAGGACCGCGAGCGGTAACCGGCGAAATTCTTCGCGCTTGGCCCATGATGTGCCGCGCTGCTGACCCCTTGCTAATAGGTAATCCCAGCACCAGAATGTCAGGAGACTGAATGCGCTCCCTATCCCGACCGAGAGGTAGGTCAAGCCCGTATTACCAGGGCTCAGACCATACAAGTCACGGAATATGATGGGGTAGGCCTGAAAGGACATGAAAAAGATAGAATACACGAGCGCCAGGTAGGCAGAAGAAGAAGTGACGATGAGCTCACAGGCAAGCATGCGCATTGGCCTCGTGACCACGACAGTGAGCAGCTGCCTCATGCTCGTTTCTTCGAGATCGCGCGGCGCGATTACCCGTAGACCAGGGTTTTCCTTCCGCATCCTTTGTGCGCGGCGGGCGAGTAGAATTGGCCCAAACGTCTCTGGCAGCCAGATGATAAAGCCAAAGGTCGCTCCTGCATAGATAAGGTCGATCCAGAATGTCCATCGCCAGCCGATCGAAGGAGCTGTGTACCCCGACACAACGGGGCCGAACAGTGGTCCCCACATCGTGGACTACAAGCATGGCGTTTTCGAGTCAGCAATTCCCTTTTTCTGTACAATATTTTCGCCTGATAGCGGATTGGGGAGGACGCACACATATGAAGATGGCATATGCCTTTCCTCTGGCCCTGTGATCGCCAAAAACATCCGCCAGGATCCCCGCGACAATGGCATTCGGCGCCCCAGCGCAAGTGCCGCACAGCATTCGAAATACCAAGAAGGATGTCCAGCTGGGTGCTAGGGCACAAGCCAATGTGAATAGGGAGAACAAACCGAATGTAAGAATCGTCAATGCTCGCCGACCAAATTGCTCTGTCAGGGGTCCCCAGATGAGCGGGCCGAATATGAAGCCTACCAGAAAAATACTGATGGGGAGGACTTTTTCCGTGGATGAGGATATGCCAAATTCGGCGGCAATGTTTGGGACCGCCATGCCTGGGAGAGACGATGCCATGGACGAATTCAAAACTAATACGATCGTTATGAAGACTATGTAACTTTTTTTGAGCTGTACATGGCATCTCAGCACATGTGAATAAAGTCAACACCATGGTTGTATGGGAGCGCAAACTGACCTTTGACCAGTTGTGTGGATTTTCGGGATCGTCCACTTCCCAACTGATCAGTGTCTGGTCCGCATGGCTACGTGTCCGAGACCTGATCTCTGACAGAACGCCGTCACCGTAGTCCAATGGTTCTAGGCCGTGATCGGGAAACGCATCTATCGAGCTGACGGTCCGTATTGAGTCCACGTCCGTGCTGTGACTGTCTGCTTGTCCGTCATCTACTTTGCCGTTAACATTGTACTAGCAACACGAAGAAGACAAGATACTGGTGCCAACGCAACTGACCTTCGCAGTGTTCTACAGAGCCTGAAGTCCGGTTAGGCGTCAAGGACGCCATGATTCAACCTGAAAGGACTCAACTGAAAGCATCTGTTGAAGGAAACAAGGACGTGATGGTTTCACAAATACAGGACTCGTATAGAAAATGCTGTTGCTCTTCTTGGGCCGCCTACACCGGATGGTTGTCACTTGTGTAAGAGAAAAACTGTCAGTTCGACAACAACGGAATTTGACAAACGAGGCTAGATGATTTGAGCCTTCGTGACTCGTAGTGTAGTATTGGCTTTCAGACCCCCGATGACGGAGAAAACGTCGTGCCGTCGAAGGCTTGGCGGATATTGCAAGACTGTGCCGACGAGGTTTAAACTTTTCTTGCAACACCACCCACCGCACGCCCTTCCTGAACAGAAGACTGCCATCTCAAGTTGGACCTGTTCACTTTTCCTTCTTCGTCCTTGATGGGAAAATGCGAGCCAGTGACCAGGAAACGAACCGACACGAACCGACGGAAGCCGCTTGTTCACGGCCCCGCAATCAGACTCTGGAGAACGAAATCCTGCCACACGAGCTTCGGACAATGGTCGAACCTTGGACCGCGCATGCCGTCTCGTGTTTTGATAGAATCCACTACGGGAACGGAGAGCGTCCGCCGCAGAAAGTCAACAATGGGCTACCATTTAAAGGCCACGGGCCTCCGTCGGGAGGCATACCAGTAAGAAATGTATCATCATGGATGCTTCTTCCCCGTTCTTGCCAACCACACCGTCAGCGAGGACACTAGGTCTGCCACGGGGTAAGTTGCTGTCCGTCGGCCATGGCACTTGCTCATAGTTTGACTCCATGCGCAACTGGAAGCCGACAGACCGTGCATGGCCACGGGATAGCCCGAGGCCTCGCAGGAGGACTGATCCAGAACAGACCAGCGTCGTTCCACCAATTTCAACGTCGCAATTCCTTCGTCGTCCTTTCTCTGGCTGGTAAGGTAGCCAAAGCTCAGACCAAGCTCGGCTTTCTGGTTTGAAAATGCTGAGGCATTGTGGCCCGTTTCTCCTTGTGACGCCAAGCGACTGGTGTCGACGGTAAGCTCGAAAAAGATGTCATCTAAAAAGGACACCCATCATCATCAGCTGAACCTGCCGGCCGCTGAACTGTGGATATGGAGGATCTAGAATTGAAGAGAAAGGTGGGTATGGGGACGTTGCGACCAATACGACAATCGATACGATTGGCTGGTGGGGCAATTTTCACGGCTACAGCAAAGTTCCACAGCTCTTTGAATAAATCATTGAAGGTACCAGGTACCTAGGTACTTACTTACTTCCTTAGGTACTTACTTCCTGGTACTTGGTCAGGTTACTTAGGTAAGTACTTTAGGTACTTAGTTACTAGTATGTACTTCCTGCAAAGTTAGGTACTTAGATTTCGAATGAAAAACAACAACCTCTCACCTCTTGGCAGGATTATAACAGGACCGTGTCTCATTCTCTCATCTTCGCCCAGAGTCAAAAATCGTTGCAAGTATCCAATACCACTCGTCTTCCGCAAACCCATCATATATGTATATCGTCTACAAGTGACACATGGTCAAAGTCAACAAAGAAATCGATAGTGCCATGTCGGCGGCGTCAACTCGCTAGTAGTTGCCGATGTCGGGCCCCTCGACACAGATTGGTCTACATATATTTCTCTCGGGAGCCGCGAAGAGCCGCAATGAGAGACGGACGGGTTCCTAGGACATCGAAGGTGTTCAACGGAACATGACAACGGCTCCGTCACCTTTTCATGTCCAGGTGTAAACTAGGTAGGTACCTAGGTACTTGAAGTAGAGCGTAGCCTGTGGTTGGTCAATCGTTGGCTTGAGCCACACGGGTCTTGTGCTGCACAGCCCCGTCAGCTTAAAGCGTTCATTCTCATCCCGTTTCTGAATAGGCCTTTTTATCTACGAGAAAGACTAGACCATGTCAAGGAAGGCGTGTGTGTATTTCGGCCATCCCAGTTTCGTACAGGACAAATTGCCACGGTCCGCTCCAGGTTGGCTTGTCTCGACTTGCCATACGTACGTTGACTCGAATTAGAACATGACCTATAAAAAGTAAACAATGAATCTCCATGTCCATTAACGTCGCGTTTAGGAGGGTGTCTGCATGGCCGAGGGAGTCCGACCGTTCATGTCTTGACGAAAGTAAAGCCATGTCCAAAAGAAAGTCAAATTTGTGCACAATGTGTTTGGAAATCGTCCAACACGTGCTTCCCTATTAATACAAAAACACTGTCCTAGAAGTAGAGCTCTTTACAAAGGAGAGACCCTTGTCCATACCGATCAAGGAAAAACTAAGCAAGGAAAATAACAGTGAAAAACATCCATCAAGAACCAAAATCTTCTAGTCTGACCATTGCGGGCCAAGTTGCGAGAGGGCTCTTTTCTTCCAAACATCACGATCAGCCTCGAGCTCGGCAATACGATCCTCTAGTTCCTCAAAGCGACGAGCCTTGCGTTCACGCGACTTTCGAGCCGCAAGAGTATTACGGGCTCGCTTCATGGCAATCGTGTCATGAGGGTCCTCGACGACAATTGGCGGTAGAGGCTTGTCACGCTTGCGCGAGTTGACACCGGCCACCGCAGAGTGTCGACCACCACCGCTGGAAGGCGAGTGGTTGGCATTCTTGCGGTTACCGACGGCCAAAGTCTGCTCCTCCACGGAATCCACGTCATCAAAAGTCTCTACGGGAGAAAGCTCGGGTTTGATGGGCCCAGCACCAGCATTATTAGAGTTGGGAAATAATGAAAACCAAGAATCCCCAGCGCCGTCGAAGTCAGCATTTCCAAAGTTAGGAGAGACATTGAACGGATCAGTTTCGGGAGACCCATTACAGATTGATGGTGAAGTCAATAGCGTGAGAGCAGCAGAGTTCGGCGCGGATATCAAATGGTCCGGAATGAGCAAATCATGTGGCGAAACGGTGTCCAAGGTGGAGGTTGAACTAGACATGCTGCCATCGAAATCCAAGCCGGATGAGATTGCTGGAGAGGAAAATGTCGAGGCGCCACCCCCAAAGGCAGTGAAGTCTTCCAGCTCGACGTCTGATGTGTTGTGTAAGTAAAAATCATCCATCTTGTTGGGAAAACAGTGGTAGTTTAACGAACCTGCTGCGTTCATCATCTTGAAGGGCTGATGTTGGATACTACCCGTGCTCTGATTAAACAAAGGAACAGGAGGACGGGTAGAATAAATTGTGTGCTGCTTGTTCAAAGAAGTAGAAGACGACGGGGCCGATGATGCGTAAAACGGGGTCGTGAAACGGTTGGCGTTGACTGTAGACGTGTGATATTGTCCAAATGGCTGTACAAGTTGAGACACTCGCTGGTTCTGGGAAGCTGCAGCAACTAGCTTTTTCTCCTGGCGATTACGGTACGAGTGGTGGTGCTGCCTAGACAGCGAACAAGATCGCTTAGGGGCCGCTTGACGGGGCTGAGGGCTGTCGAACAGAACAAAATCCTGTTGATTCTCCACGGGACTGTGAGCTGGGTGCGCGGAGGGTGCCGGCAGGCTTGGTGAGAAGTTGGGAAGCCATGGTGATGGTGACTGGGAATCCGTCGTGAAGACTGGAAAGTCTTGGGCCGAAATGTTGGCGGTGTTTCGAGAACTCGGGCGAATGCCTTCGGTAGCAGAGCTGACGTCCAGATCAACCGAGGTGTGAGCTGGATGGTGTGAAAATGGAGTGGAGGGTGTGTGATTTGAATCTTGAGACGAAATTTTGACGATTTTGCGAGGTTCTCTTTTCGAAGGATAATTTACAGCATCTTGACGGTGGCCTGAGGCGTGGATCTGACTTGACGTATTTGGTGGTGGAGGCTGTGTGGGTGAGGAGAAGGGGAAAGAGAAGAGGGATGAGAGATTGGAGGCCAGGAAAGTTTTGTATTTTTCAGGCAGCAAGCAGCGGAAATGAGCCACCAGGGCGTGCGGTAGCAGACCCGCCAGGGCCCGCAGCAGCACTAACGCGGCTCCTCGCACCAGCCATACATGGCAGCTAGGGGCTTACACTATCGGTCTTGGTCAAGCATCACTCCTTGTCCTAGTGGGTGGGTCCAACCTGTGACTCACACTTACCGTAATAGGACTGGCCGGTCCTTGGCTGCAGCCAACATGTCGCAGCCTGATGTTTATGAGCGTGTGCTGCTGGTAAAGCATATGTACTTGTCCTACGGCCGTTGTCTCTTTATCTTACGAGCCTATTGTTGACCATGTATATGTTTTGGCGCGATGAAAATACCAAGTAGGGGCCCCAACCAGATCCGACAGAACATGGTCCGTCAAGAGCCGTTTCGGCCACACCAACGTGACTTTTCCTACAGCGAGGCACACGCCAAAAAATCTTGCCCTCCAACCTTGGAAAAAAAGAAAAGGAAAAGACCACGGAGCAGCTGCCAACTCAATTGACATGTCTCATCTTTTGGTGAGATGGTCACACACCTTGGAGCCTGAACCTCATTGGTGTTGTATGCGGTCAAGACGCGGCAACTGGGAACAATCAAGGAGTGGAGCAAGAAACTGTGGCTTCTGGTGGCCACTGCCATCCTTCTTCTCTGAATTGTCACGTTCCAACGTGGACATTTCTACTTCAGGCACATGCTCTCAATGCCAGAAAGATCCAGAGAGAGACCGCAGAACGGCAAGATGGAACGAAACTTTTACGGTCTTCACATGAACACCTAGCGAACGGGGACTTTTGCAAAGAGGTGTTGGGCTTATGTCGGCCGTCATCCGCATAATCAAGGTTACGCGTACTTCGGGTCCCCTCCGTTCAACTGGCTAAGCCTCACTTCCTGTAAGCCCGTCGAGGAAATCGTCAGCCTGGCGTTGAGCCCGTCGTGCACCCATTTCTCGTCGCCGCTGCTCAATCTCGTGACGCCGCGACGCCTTCTGATCTTCCCGTGCCTTTCGTTCTTGCTCAGTGCGTTGGCGTTCCTCCGCCAGTTGCGCCATCTCTTCTGCCCGCATCCCCTCGTCCTTGCTGAACTTGTAAAAGCCCGTGCCCTTTGTCCGGATTTCACCATCAGCGTCGTAGTGCTTCTCTTCTGGTGGTGTCGCGCTACGGTCCCGCTTTCTCGCCAGTTCTTCCATTTTTTCGGGGTCGTCGGGATTGAATGCCATTGCTTGCACAGTATCTCCATAGATCAGATTCGTGGGCGCTGCTGGTCTTGCCGACATGCGCTCGAGTTCCTCCGCACCAAGCAACCCTCTCCGAGCTCTGCGTTCCATGAGCTCCTTCTCAGCTCTGGTACCTCGTCTGACGCGTCCGAATTCGTCCTCGTACTCGAGGACCTCATCTGCTTCCCCGTCGTCGTCCGAGCTCGAACTCGAGTAATCTTCTTTCCCTTCCACATCCTCCGCCCATTTCCGATCAAAGTCGACCAGTGGTGCGGCTTCGTTTTCCTTTGGTACATAGTCTCCTCTCTTCATCGCGGCATACAGTCGCGCCTTGTCCTCCATCTTCCTTTTTGCAAGCGCGAGTTGTTGTGACTCTTCTTCTGTGCCGGTCACATCCTTCATGGTCAATTTGCTGTCATGTTTAGGCGGTTTCCGTTCTTTTGGTTTGCTGCCATGGAAAATGTCATCTCTGCGGTCTTTGGATGGTCTTGCGCGGCCTGGAATAGAAGCTGAAGAAGCCGCATGAGACATGAGCGACGTCAGCTGTGCTGTAAAATCAAGCGATGAGGTGAGTGCCGTGTCTTTCCTCTGCTTCTTGGCCGGCCTTTGGCCATACAAACTTGGATCTTGCGGCATAATGTAAAGAGTTCTACCCTTTGATGGAGTCTGAGTCAAAAGCGCAGCAATGCCGTTGAAGCGTGGCTCTGCTGAAGTGAGGAGAAATTGAAAGTTGTCAAGGTCAAGGTCCAAGAGCAGGCAAGCGCACAAGGTCACGCTGCTGTGTGGCGGTAAAAGTCTTCGTCTTGTATCTGTTTTGGCCGTCAACGGCGGACGGTCCTTATTAACCCTTCGAATTTATTGCCAGAGCAATCAGAGAATGTCGCAAGCTGAATCTGATAACAAAAATGGGTTCTTCAAGTTGATCGGGGCTAATGGATACATACAAGTAATGACTTCACTGCCGCTCAAGCCACACCATCGTCTGTGAATTTGCGCCACTCCATGAATTTCCTTCCAGCCACATTGCCCCTCCAAAAGATTTCGCTATTGTCCACCGGGTTCCTTTCCTCCCCTGCAATGGGTTTCATGGGAGAAGTTGTCAACTTTCAACGACTACATTCAATGCAAGATCTCGGTATGGCGAGCGCGAAACCTATATTTATTGCCGTAATTGGTAAGTTGTACAGGCCCTTTGAGAAGATTAACTCGCCAAACTAACGATGACGCGACACAGGTGCCGGCGGGGTGGGAAAATGCTTCCTCTCCCAGCTGCGGGACCTCGCCGTTCGACGACCTTCTCCCAAGTTAAGCTTGTGCTACATCGCCACTAGCCGCAAGGCCCTTTACAACGAGGATTACTCATCTATCGACCTGGACTCTGCCGTCGATGCATTGGCGAAATCTTCCAAAGCACCCCCAACGCTGCCCGACCTGATTGCGTATCTTACCAAGGCTCCTGGAAAGACCATCATTGTCGACAACACGAGCTCCCAAGACGTTGCGGATGCGTACCCAAAAGCACTCGGAGCCGGGATAAGTGTGGTAACGCCTAACAAGAAAGCTTTCTCTGGGCCATACAAGTTGTGGCAGGATATATTTCAGGCCTCTGCAACGTCTGGTGCCAAGATCTACCATGAGTCCTCCGTCGGTGCCGGTCTACCCGTGATTTCAACCCTAAGGGACCTTGTCGAGACGGGTGACGAGGTCGTCAAGATTGAAGGCGTATTCAGCGGCACGATGTCATTCCTGTTCAACTCATTTGCTCCTACTTCTGGCGGCGGTGGCAAGTGGTCCGACGAAGTGAAGAAGGCCAAGGCGCTAGGCTATACGGAGCCTGATCCTCGTGACGATCTCAATGGCCTCGATGTTGCTAGAAAATTGACCATCTTGGCCCGTCTGGCAGGTTTGCCAGTAGAATCCCCCACCTCGTTTCCAGTGGAAAGCCTCATCCCAAAGGAATTGGAATCTTGTTCCAGCGGGGACGAATTCCTGGAGAAGCTGCCGGCTTTTGACCAGCAGATGGACGAGAAAAAAGCATCAGCAGGTAACAGAGTTCTTCGATTTGTCGGCAGCATTGATGTAGCCACAAAGAGCGTCAAGGTTGGCCTCCAGACTTTTGAGCCATCCCACCCAATTGCTGCTTTGAAGGGGAGCGACAACATCATTTCCTTCTATACCAAGCGTTACGGTAGCAACGCTCTTATTGTCCAGGGCGCTGGTGCGGGAGGTGATGTAACTGCCATGGGCGTCACTGCTGATTTGATCAAGGTTATTGGCCAGATTGCGTAATGCATATGGATCCAGGTAGGGCGTATCTTGGTGGTACGTATAGACGTGTAGACTTGTCTCGCGGTGCGAGATTGTAGGTAGAATGCTATTTTTTGCGTGTTGTGCGTGGACCTGCTGTCGCTGCAGTTGAGGAGCCACTCGAATATACAGACTCGGCGACAGTCGAGGTCGCCGCCGACTCGCCGTGATCGTTCTTGCTACGGCCCCAGAGCAGTCTCCATAGCCAGAGGGATATATCTATGGTCAGGAAGAAAAATAGGGGTAGAATCAATATTGTACCAATGAAGGCCTGTGACAAGTTTGACCGTCAGAGTCGTAGCATAGAATGAGTTGAGGAATGAATGCATACACAAAGAGCTGAAATTGACCGGACGACGAAGGATGCTGAACGAGGCATCAAGTAGCTCCCAACATCCCACGGAGTTGTCTGCGCTGTATCGGACATTGTAGCATGCTTTGTGCCAGGAATATATTGTGTGGTGGAATGAAATTGCTTGATGACGAATACGGCCGGGTTTGCGGCTGAGGCAAACCAGTCCAAAGGCTTCCATGTCAGCTCCATGTCTCCTTGCTGCTGCTGTTACAATGTCACCAGGTGGAGCCCAATCAAGTGGCATAACGGGCGGGTGGAGTGACAAGCACGGCTCATTCTCACCGCCTGCCTTGTTGGCAGATGGTTTCCTCCAACTCCGTTCGAAGCTCGTCGCTCCTGCAGCGAAAGAACAAAATGGCTGAGGTTGTCAGATGCGCACTCGGCCAGACTCTTGTTGAGCTTAAAGATGGCTGGACCACCAAATAAACGAGCTCACCGCGAGAAGTTCAGTCACAGTACAGACCAAGATGGCGTTGCGAGAATGCCGCGAAAGCGATTTTATCGTCAAAGAGCACACGCCAATCCTTTCTCAGATCACACTCTCGAATAGTAGGTCCTTGCACCCAAGCGTCATTCTCACCTCGTGTGCTGTGTATTCAGGATAACAACCAATCTCCAGTCCCTGCTCACCACAAGACATGGATTGGTCCTCTTACTATCCGGCCTATACGGAGGCTGGCCCATCAGAAGACTCGAACCATCCAGTGAAGTTGAGAAAGGATGTAGAAATTGTCGATATCGGGTGCGGGTTTGGAGGTCTCCTCGTGGCGTTGGCTCCTCTGCTACCTGATACGTTGATGCTTGGTAAGTCGGCAGTTGTGGAAATTTCATCACGGGTAGACAGACCTTGATGACGAGGACAGGTCTCGAAATACGAACAAGTGTGACGCAGTTTGTCCAGGAAAGAATATGGGCACTGCGGGAGCAAAATGGCGGTACCCTTTATCAAAATGCAGCATGCATTCGCGCCAATACGATGAAGTTCCTTCCTAATTTTTTCAAGAAGGCACAACTCAGCAAAATCTTCATCTGCTTCCCGGACCCTCACTTTAAAGCTAGAAAGCATAAAGCGAGAATTGTTTCAACGACATTGAACTCCGAATACGCATACGCATTGCGGCCAGGTGGCATCGTATACACGATTACTGATGTGGAGGCTCTGCATTTGTGGATGGTGCAACATCTGAACGCTCACCCTTCATTTGAGCGTATTCCGGAGGAAGAAGTGGAGAAGGATGAGTGTGTGAAGGTGATGCAGGATGAGACAGAGGAGGGAAAGAAGGTGGCAAGGAACAAGGGCCAGAAATTCGTGGCTCTATTCAAACGATTGGAGGATCCTCCATGGGAGTAATGGATGCAAGTTTGAAGTGTCCCAGTTCACTTGCAGATTGAAATGTCGTGCTACCCGGGATCTGGTTGCGCGTTGGACAAGTTGAGGCGTAATGGACCACTTGCTCTTTCTTTCTCATTTCAGGGCATTTTGACTTACTAGGTCGCCTACTAGTTTTACAACAGGCTTAGGGGTTCCGCGCGTTCAATGAACAAGATGTTTCAGGCGCAGGTCGGTGCGGATTGATTGATATCGGGTTCAGCTGGAGGCTTCACGGTTGCGAGGTTGTCCGATGCTGTTCCAGGTGTCCAGAAAGGGTTCCAGGGGGCAGTCACGTCACAAGGGCCCCTACATGTAGGCGGTGAAGCCACCAGCTTGACTAAACATGGACCGGACCTGCTTTTAGCCAGCACCTGCACCAACCGGTGGGATTAAACAAGCTCCTCCTACCCGAACCGACGACATTCCTGCCTTCCATTTCGACAATCGTCTCTTCCTACTTCCGAGCGGGCAGACAATGCACCCTCATCGCCTCAAGGTCTGGCCATGGCCCTTAAGCGACGAGATGCGGCCATCGGTGCCGCAGCTGCCTTTGTTTTCTGGGGCTATGCTATTAGCTGGTTTCCGGCGCTGCGTTGGGCCGGGTACGCCTTCGTCGCTGGCATCCTCCTCGCCCTTCTCGCCATTGTCGCAACCGTGTTCATGACCGCGCAACGACCGAGACACGAGCCCTCGCAGCTTCCCAGGGTTTCTTTTCTTCGTGCTAGTCGCTGGGAGTCAGAGACCTCTTCATTGAAGAGACGGCAAACCTGCGAGAAGCAGTCCCTCGAGCTCGGACGCTCGCGGCACGTGGCCGCAGCGGTGGACGGCCTCCTCGACTTGATATTGCGCGACTTCGTCCGCAGCTGGTACTCGCACATTAGCCGCAACCCCGTGTTCCCCAACGAGATTGATCGTGCAGTGCGCGTAGCTATCGCCAATCTGCTCGAATCACTACGAGACAAGGACCTTGCCGAAATCCTCACGAGTCGTCTGATTCCCATCCTTACCGCGCACTTTCGAGACTTTTACGATGCAGAAAAGGCCATAAGGGGCCGGAAACTCAACCGATCGGTGACTGAATCAGAAGAGCTGGACTTGGCTATTGCTTCGAAATACAAAGATGGCCAATTGCACGCAGCTGCCGGGCTGTCCTTTCCAGACACCAAGATGGTGCAGCAAGATTATTTGCGGACTCTCATTGAGCGAGTGATGCCTAAAATTCTACCTGAAAGGATGCTGGCCAGTCGCTCTGTCGCGATAATCATTCGCGAAATAGTTAGCTGTGCCGTTCTATCTCCACTTCTCCAGCTGCTCTCAGATCCAGACACGTGGAATCAGATCATGGAGAATTATGGCCGCACCATGTTGCAGGACAGGTCGACGGTTCGCAAGCTGAGAGCTGCCCTTGATCAACACGCTTCCCCAACCCCCCGAATCGTCAACATGGTCACCGCTCCGCGACTCGCTCCAGGCGACAGCGAGCGAAAGTTCGAAAAGTTTATTCGCGCCGTACGAAAAGTCAACAACCTTTCAGATGCACGACGATTCCGCAACGAAGTGGCCAGTCAGCTGAAGCGGGATTCGCTGCGGGAGAACCAGGACCCTGTTTACTTACGACGCTTGGAGATGGGCAAACGCATTTTGGATCAAAAGGTTCAGCAGCTCGCCGCGGGAGGCCATCGCCAGCCTGTCCCTTTACACAACCCAATGCCGAGCGCGACGACGTCTAGATTGGAAAATGTCAATCTTGTGGAGCTGTTAAAGGATGCGTCCGGGTTGTCTTACTTTATGGAGTATATGGATCGTCAGCGTTTGATGTCTCTGGTTCAGTTCTGGCTTGTTGTAGACGGGTTTCGAAATCCCCTCGAAGATGACGGCCTGGAAGATGATCACGAGTCTTTTAACCTGCCCATGTGGTCAGAGCCAGACAGACTTGACCTGCAACAAATCTATCAGGCTTACTTGGTGAAGCCAGAGCTCCATGTGCCCGAGCCTTCAAAGCGTCAAGTTCGACAGTTTCTAGAGGCCGGAAAGTCTGCCACGCCACTCCAATACTACAATGCGAGAAAGGCCATTCTCAAGGCCCAAAGCGCCGTTCTCGAGGAGATGCAGTCCCAACACTATCACGGTTTCAAAAAATCCGACTTGTACTATAAATGCCTGGCATCTCAGGAAACCTCCATTGCTGCCACAGCCGTCACTCCTGTACCTTCAAACCATGGCTCCACAACTCGACCATGCCAACCACTTCCGTCTAAACCAAAGCCTGTTTCCCGACTCGCCACATCGGCTTCTAACCAAATTGCTCGAATAACTGGTTCTGCAGTAGACCTTCGCGGTAGAGACAAAGACAGGGGATCGTTGAACAATAACCGTCGTTCGCTGGATGAGACTGTTTCGACGCCCCTGTTCGATGATGATGATGCAGATAACGATGGGCTAGCAGATTCAGTGCACAGCATTGACCAAGAACAAGCCCCTCAAATTGCTCCAGACACACAAGTGGTACAAGCTGTCGAGCAAGCTCTCAACAGTATCATGGACGACGAGCGGCCAGAAACAGCGGCGGATTTGAGGGCTTCTTTGTTTGGGGCTGTGGACGACAACGAGACGGGTTTTCTCGATGGAAACGATCGGGGCTCTAACCGAGATTCGCTGGACTCGTCCAGACCCAGCTTATCTGCCAAGGAGCAAGAAAAGCCTAGTCCGTCGTCTCTTGGACTGGTCAGCGCAGCGTCGAGAATTGGAGTCTTTGTGGACGACGATTTGTTCCAAGATGAGGACAAATGTCCGGCTGACGAAGGCGATGACGACGCTGGTGTCAGTTCAACCGAGAGAGACGAAGATGACGAGGTTCATCCAGCAGCACCTGGAGATTTGGGACTGGCCGAGGCCATCACAGCTCTTTCTAATGATATAGATCGTCTCGTAGCGCAAGAAGCCATCATCGACTCGCTGACCCGCAAGGCTGAGTTGACAAACAACACGTCGGAGTTGCGTATCCTTCGCAAGTCGAAAGCGAGTTTGCAGCGAGAGATTAGACGCAAAGAGCTTCAACGGCAACAATATGTCGTGCAGGAGAGTGACAACAGTCTGTACGGCCGTTCAACGATCAAGATCAAATCAATTCAAGTGGGAAGGGAAGAGGACGGACGAGAATTTGCCATGTATGTCGTCGAGGTTCAGAGAGATGCGGGCGAGCAGATGCCCGCTGCATCCTGGACAGTAACACGACGATATAGTGAGTTTCATGACCTACACCAGAAATTGCGATCTCGTTATCCCTCCGTTCGAAACCTTGATTTCCCTCGACGCAGAGTCGTCATGAAGTTTCAAAGCGAGTTTCTCCGCAAGAGAAGGGAAGCTCTTGAAAAGTACCTGCGAGCCCTTCTGTTTCTTCCAGATGTGTGTCGCAGCCGCGATCTGCGAGCGTTTCTGTCGCAGAGTGTCATCATTCCTGGCCAAGATATCCTAGATCGCGAAGATAAAAAGGACCTTGTCTCACGGCTGTACGACTCTGTTGCGGACGGGATGGATGACATCCTGGGCAATATTCCCGTCCTGGATCAGATATCTGTCGCTGGCCAGAATCTCATTGCAGCAGCCACTAATCAACTGAACGCGATGCCGCTTGACGTTGATGAGGATGAATTTCCTGCCGCCGAGGCAGAGGCAGAACTGAATGCCTTTGAAAACAGGGAGCTGGAGCCTTTTATCAAACCCATTTGCGACGTCTTCCTGGAGGTGTTTGGGCTGAATAGAGGAAATAAATGGCTTCGGGGACGAGCCGTAGTAGTAGTTCTCCAGCAACTTTTGGGAGGCACGATCGAACGAAGGGTACGGGACAATGTCAAGATGCTGCTGCAAGACGAATCAATTCTGCGCTACATTGACATGCTCAAAGACAGCATGTGGCCAAACGGGGTTCTGCAGCGAGACAGGATACCGAGATCGGCGGCACAGAAGAAGAAGACTCGCACAGAAGCCAGTCTCATGCTGGCGACGCTGGTACCAGATTTGGCTGGTAGTGTGGTGGGCAGGCTGAATGCTCAAGCGGCCAGTCGTCGCATTTTTGCCACACTGAACAATTCTCGACTCAAGTAAGCAGCGCCGGCTTCGTGAAATGAATTGACTGTGAGAATATGCTAACCAGCGAATCCAGCGCCCATTTGGTTTTTACGATGGTGGACGACATTGTCTCGATCATTTTTGACGATTTGTGAACACAGCGGATGGCATTGTGCGATGACTTATGATATGAGGAAGGCGGAAAGCTTGATAGATAAAATCTTGTTTTCATGGTACTCTTGACCGTGTTACTGAGCATGGCGGCGTGGTGTCGTCTCTTCTGGTGGCAGTTGGCCGTACGTTTGACGATTGGGAAAGGGAGGGCCTAGGTTTCTATTGGCGTGGTAATAGAGAGGTACGACGTCGGACATGTAGACCAGGTGACTACAGTGTTGAGTTTTAAGTTCGGAGCAACAACCACCTACGCCTGATGGCAGCGCGTTGAAGCTTTTCTCTTCTTCTTCTTTCTTTTTTTTTTTGATCTGCACTGGCGGCAATCGATCGGATCGGATCGGCTAAAAGACGACTCGGGACGACTCGGGCGGACCCATGGGCAAATTCCAGATTTCTGCCGTTTGCCACCGCCCGCATGACCCTTTACCGTCGCAATATTGGTCACGTTGGCTCTTGAGCTTGCAACTTTCCCCAGGTTCTCCTCATCTCTTCGCCTGGCCATGGACAACCGCCCTTGAAGCCATCTGTCATCCATCCATCAACCTTGGGCGACGCAACTCACATATTTAGTATCTGCCGGGCTCTATTTTTACCCGCTCTTGCCTCTCGGCCATTCGTTTCTGGTCGTTCCCCGGACCTGCTCGTTCACGCTTGCCCCCACCCGCGGCTTTGACTCTTTGTTTTGTTCCCGTCGCGCAACCAGGATTCGGCGCGAAGTCTCGCAAATCATCCCGTCCTACCGGCATCATGGCTGAAGTCTCGGCTACCAGGCTCTACCTGGGCAACCTTCCTCGCAATGGTCCTCACACCTTGTCCTTCCCCGTCCGCCTAATGCCTTGGATCACAACTGACTCGCTTTCACGGCAGTTACCAAGGCCGCTATCGAGGCACATTTCGCTACTCATGGTACTGGAGAAATCACAGAGGTGAAGCTCATGAATGGCTTTGGATTCATCGAATACAAGGACCCGATGGATGCCCGCGACGTTGTTCCGGGTTAGTCGACCCCTTTTCTGTTTGCTCCATATGATGACACTTGCGTCCTGATGACCAGCGCGCCATTTTGTGACGTGGACTCTGCTAACGCGCGTCCTCGTTTGTGGCACCTGCTTTTTGCAGCTTTTCGTAAGTGGCAACGCCCCCCCCCCCCGACTTGTTCCGGTCAGCTTGGTATCGTTGCGCCGTGACATGCAACAGCTCCCCAGCAGCCACTTTCAAAGTAGCTGCGCTAACCGTTGAGTGCAGACGGATCCGATTTCATGGGAGAGCGCCTCACAGTTCAGTTTGCCCGCGGACCCCGAAACAGAGAGAGCGGCTTTCCAGCCCATGAGCGCGCTCCGCCGCGACCTCGAAGAACCGCTCATCGGATGCAGATTACCGGGCTCCCGAACGATACCAGTTGGCAGGTCTGTCTCTTATCCCCCGCTCATCATCATTGGACTCCTTGGACGTATAACTTCCACTCTGTGTGACTTGGATCTCTTCTGTGCGATATGGTGGTCGGCTGAGATTGGGCGCCATTTGAAACCTCTCAGCGCCTCTGTGTAATATGGATCCGGCCAAGACCTTGGCGTTCACCACCACTTTGGGAGGGCGAGCGCGAAATCCCCAACATGTCGGACTGTTTGCCTTTTTCCTCTTGTCCTTTTCATTCCAGGCTCTCGGTGTTCAACAACCCATCTCTGTTGCGCAAGAGGATACTGGATGGGAATCCATTTGGAAACAAGGACTTTTCTTTTCTCTCTCTGTTGGCGTCGCATGAATCATCAACGGCTACTCCTGGGAACAAGGACTTACGTGGACTCTGGTTATAGGACTTGAAAGACTTTGCACGTCAGCCCGGACTTGACGTGGTTTACTCCGAAACGGGACGAGATTCCAATGGAAGAGGGTGAGTGCTGTTTCCGTGAAAATCATCCGTCTTTTGCGCAACTGACGGAAAATTTCACAAGCTTTGTCGAATACGAGACTGCCGCCGACTTGAGGACGGCTGTTGAAAAACTGGATGGTCGCGAATTCAAGGGTAACCGCGTTGAATGTATTGCTGATGTATGCCGTTACCCATGCTCTCAAACTTGCGACCAAACTGGATGGATACACAGTTCTGACATGGCCTTTTTGTGACAGACGCAGCCCGATGTGCCGCAGCGGGATGGACGTGGTCGTTCTCGCTCGCCGGGTGCTGGTGGTGTAGGCGGCGGCGGTCGACGCCATTACGGGGCTCCGCGATTCGACAATCATGACCGACGTGGCCCGCCGCGAGGAGGTGGCGGCGGCGGCGGCGGCGGCGGCTACAGTCCACGCCGTGATCCTGGCCCCTACGGCTATCGTGATCGAAGCCCAAGACGCGAGTATTACGATGATCGCGCCCGCTACCGCTCTCCGACTCGTGGACCACCTCCCATGGATGATTACGGTCCGCCCCGCGGTCGTTATGATGAACCTTATCGTCGGGATTATGTCCCTCCTCCTCCCGCCGACCCTTATGTCAATGGTCGCCAATACGATCGACCTCCTCGAGATTTTCCTCCTCGAGAGCCCGCATATCCTCCTCGAGATGGATATGCGCGCGAGTATGACAGAGGTGGACGCTACTGGTAAATTTTTGATCCAGTTTCACTCGCGTGCGGTTGCTTTTATGTTTCGCTTTTTTGAGCCTATCCGTTTGGTAGAGCTGCTTCTGCACCCTTGGCGAATGTGGTCTTGACGAAAAGATGATAGATGAAATCAGCCGTGGAGCATCCATCAAGGGCGGAAGCATCCACTAACGGGCGGGTCGATTGCGAGGAGGACAATGACCTTGTTCGTCGATTAGCAACAACATGACTTGGATCCACCTTGGAAGTTGTGTTGGTTGGCCTGGAGGCAAAAGGGAGTAAAGCATTAGCGGAAATAAGGAACCCGGAGGCCGGTTTTGGGATAACGGTCTGTGCCTAGCGTCGCCAACCAATGGCATGACATTATGGATGAGAATGAAGTTGGCAGGCCTCTTGCGAAGGTGGAAGTACCGTTGGTCCCATGAATGGAACATTGGGGCGTGTGTCTGGTTCTCGCCAATGAAGAAGAAGAAACAGGAAGAAGAATGAAGAGAAAACAGGGAAAAAAAAAATACAAAAAAAAAAAAAAATTACAGTCCACATGGGGATCTATCAAGGGACTCGCAATGAGCGACTACGATATGTACGATTATCAGAATGCAGGTTATGGTTTCTTTGCGTCGGGGCTTGCGTTTGCCAATGTATGTATTTGCAGCTGACCCCGGTAAATGATTGTGCTGTGGCATGCAAAAGGGCAGAAGGGCAGACGAGCAGTGGTTGGGTTTGGGGTCAGGCCGGCACATCAGACTGTTGGCCTACTCTGCAAGACTGTAGACTGTGTACGGAACGAGTTGTTACCAACGTGTGAAATGTCTTGCTGAAAGGAAGGGTGGTGGTATCGACTGTCTAAAGCAAGAAGGTGCCGAGCCGCCATGGCTAGCTCTTTTTGTATCCCATCATTGTCAATTACAAAAGGAGGGGAATACAGAGGAGAAAATATAAAGAAAAAACACAAGGATGGATTCATAACAGACACACATGTCCTCCCCGATGGACTGCCTGAGCGAGGACTATTTCAAGAGAACAACTGCTTTCACGATGTGCCCTATTCACATTCATGTTGATATATATATTTTTTTCGTGCAAATATAGACATATGTTCATGCTTAGTAACTCAAGAGAATAACTGCTTTTATAATCTGCCCTATTTATATTTATATTAATACAATTTTTTTCTGTATAAACACACACATGTTCATGCTCGGTAACTCAAGAGAACAACTGCTTTCACGATGTGCCCCATTCACATTCATGTTGATACATTTTTTTCCCGTGCAAACACACACATGCTCATGCTCGGCAACAGCGCGTACGGCCCAAAAAGCTCTTTTCTCTTTTCGTCTCCTACGCCGTCTTCTTCCATTGGCCGTAGACGCCGATCAAACTGCTCAGGGTGCCGGCGAGGCCGACGAAGCCATCGTCGAAGCCGACCCAGCCGAGGGCCGAGGAGGGAATGGTGAGGTCGCAGAGGTCGGAGATGAGCTGGAGGCGGCTGGCGGAACGTTGGCTGCAGAGAAAAAGGTGTCAACATGGGGACGAGAAGAAAAAAAAAATCAAATCGGATTGTTACCCCCCCCCCCCTCTAGTGCTGCAGCATTCCTGAACCCGAGGTTTCCCAACAGTCCAGGTGGTGAGGGGTGAAGGAGAGGAGTACTGACAAGGAAATGCGCTTCGCCTCAACCACCCCCTCGCCGTCCTTGCGGTCGATGCGCGCCTCGCGCTGCCCCAGCCGGTACTGCGCGCAGACCTGGGAGGCGAGGCTGAAGAGCAAGCCGGCGGCCCAGAAGCGGTACGCGTGCGACTGGAGGGTCCGCGCGGCGTCCCACCTGCGGATGCCGGCGGCGTCGGGCACCGTGAGGGCGTCGAGCGTGAGGTAGCCGGCGTAGCCGACCTGGCGGCCGATGGAGGCGAAGCGGAGGAAGGCGTCGCGGGGGGAGGGGGCCGAGGCGGCGGCGGCGGCGGCCTTGAGGTGCTCGATGTTTTTGCCGACGCGGAGGATCTTGCGGGTGAGGCCGAGCTGCCTCTTTGTGGCGTCCCAGGGGGTGATTCGGGGCTTCGGGGCGTTGGTGCGGAGGAGGTACCAGGCGTAGAAGCGGGCGAAGTACTGGACCGCGCGGAGGAGCTTGTCGCGGCCGAGGGTTGTGGCGATGAAGCGGAGGTAGTGGGATACGGTGGGGTGGTGGGCGAGGGCGTCGGCGACCATGGTGGCTGTGATCCTGAGGCCTTATGGGATGATCTTCTGGTGGCTGCGATGCCGAGGCCTTATGGGGTGATCTTCTGGTGGCTGTGATCCCGAGGCCTTATGGGGTGATCTTCTGGTGGCTGTGATCCCGAGGCCTTGGGGGATAATCTTCTGGTCGGCGACTTCTTTCTGGAGGTGGTGGTCTGGGAGGCCCAGGTCGGACGGGGGGGCGTTGAGGCGTTTTGCGAGCGGTTCGGGGGGAGGTTGCTGGTCTGCCGAGCTGGTTGCGGAGCGGGTGTATTGTTGACGTGTTTCTGTTTTTTTCCACCCCCCCCTTTCTCTCTTTGTGGCGCTTGAAGAAGAGGAAGATGTGCAGGCCGGTGCGGTGCGGTGCGGTGCTGCTGCTGTCGCGGAGAGCGAGAGGGGACGAGAATGCTCAGGAGCGTGGCACCATGGAGACGCACATGGTGAGGCAGACGACGTCGTGGCTCCCACGGCATGTGCGGCTTGTCACGGTCACATGCCGAGGCTGGGCAAGAAAGCGGAGAGGCGCGTACATGGCCAGGGTAACCGAGAGCGCGGGAGAAACATGCTCCGTTCCTCCGCGCTGCGCCGCTCGCTCTGCCGAGGATGCTGGCTCCGCGGCACGTATCGAAACGAGCCACGCACGTTCCGGGAAATCCTCTTGCGGAGCGGCAGACGGTGTGGCGCGCGTGCGTCGGGGGGGGGGGGGTGTGGAGTGGAGGGAATGGGTCACGTGGAAAAATGGGTGGAACGACGAAATACATCAGAGGGTCGATACATTCACCAGCTTGGCTACAGCAACAAAAACACGACAACAACCAATAGGACCACGATTGACCCCTCAACCAACGAGTCCACCTCCAGGGGGTCCTGACGGCGAACAAGCCCGGTTTGGGGGGGGGTCCCGCGTGTCAAGGCATGGGGATGAAGGGGCCCCGCGTGTCAAGTCATGGGGATGAAGGAAGGTTGTATTGTCTAGGTAGGTAGCGATCGGTGGTGACCCGGTGGGTCGGTCAACTTGTATAGTCGGTGACCCACTCACCGGTCACCTGACACCGAGCGTGGCATCATCCAAGGAGAGCGCGCGTGTGCGTTGGTCGAGCCTGGCTGCACGCAAAAACGGTGTGCACCTTTGACTTCTCAACCGCCTTGTTTGTTTGTTTTCCCTTGACCTTGACGCGGAATCCACGCCCCCTGGTCGGCACCCCGCGCCGCTGACCGCCGTTCCCGCGCACCGGGCTCTCCCCGGCACCTGAAAGTCGACGCGTGCGTTGAGGAAGGGTCAATAGTGGTTGTGTTCGTGCTTGTCACGGCTACGCCAGTGAATGTATCGACCCTCTCTGCTCTGTTCAGTATCTTCGCCCCTGATTCCACGTGACCCATTCCTCCCCACGCAACACACCTCCCTCCTGGACGCCCCCGCCAAGCCACCGGCCCTTTCCCGACAGCAGCCGAGGCGGGGTCGCGAGCAGCGTCACGAGCAGCGTCGCAAACCTCCTGCTCAGCAGCTTTGCCTCGCAGCTCAAAAACTGCGCTCTGCCACGCACGCACGCTCGCTCGCTCGCTCCTCCTCCCATCCACGGCGTCTCGCGCTCTTGTCTCCTCCGTCCCTTCCAACCCCCGTCTCGCGCTCTTGTCTCCTCCGTCCCATCCACGCCGTCTCGCGCTCTTGTCTCCTCCGTCCCTTCCAACCCCCGTCTCCTCCAGACAAACCCAGACCACACAACCACACGCGCGCGGCGGAAAAGGTCGGCAACCATGGCGGACAACTCCCGCGGCGAAAAGGTCAACACCAACATCGTCACCCTGACGCGCTTCCTCAACGAGGAGCAGACCAAGCACAAGGAGGCGACTGGTGATTTCACGTAGGCGCATCTCGGTCTCACCCCAGCACGCGCGCGATTCCCACGCGCGTGGAAAAAAAAAAAAAAAAGAAAAAAAAAAAAAGAAAAGGTCGGCCCCCGCTAAGGTACAGCCGCCCTCTCGTCGTCCCCGCGATAGCCTCCTCTGCCACGCCCTCCAGTACTCGTTCAAGTCCATCGCGTACTACATCCGGCGCGCGAGCCTCATCAACCTCACCGGCCTCGCCGGCTCCTCCAACACGACGGGCGACGAGCAGAAGAAGCTCGACGTCATCTCCAACGAGCTCTTCATCGAGGCCATGCGCTCGTCGGGCAAGTGCGCGGTGCTCGTCTCCGAGGAGGAGGACGACGTCATCGTCTTCGGCGGCGGCGGCGGCACCGGCGGCGCCCGCTACGCCGTCGCCTGCGACCCCATCGACGGCTCGTCCAACCTCGACGCCGGCGTCTCCGTCGGCACCATCTTCGCCGTCCACAAGCTGCCGCCGGGCGCGCGCGGCACGCGAGAGGACGTGCTCCGCCCCGGCACCGACCTCGTCGCCGCCGGCTTCACCATGTACGGCGCCTCGGCCCAGCTCGTCCTCACCATGAGGGACAGCTCCGTCAACGGCTTCACCCTCGACAACGGCATCGGCGAGTTCATCCTCACCCACCCCGGCATGCGCATCCCCCGCGCGCGCGCCATCTACTCGGTCAACGAGGGCAACTCGCTCTACTGGCCGGACGAGACGCTCGCCTACTTTGACTCGCTCAAGCGCCCGCAGGGGGCTCACCCCGACGGGAAGCCCTACTCGGCGAGGTACATCGGCTCCATGGTCGCCGACGCGTACAGGACGCTGCTGTACGGGGGCGTCTTTGCCTACCCGGCGGACAGGAAGAGCCCCAGGGGGAAGCTGCGCATCCTATACGAGTGCGCGCCCATGGCCATGGTGTTTGAGAATGGTGTGTTGGCCCCTCTCCCGAGCCCCCCTCCTCGTCCTTCTCTGGTAACCTTGCAGCTGTAGCCGGCGGCCAAGCCCTGGACGGCAACATGAGGCGCATGATGGAGGTCGTCCCCGAGCACATCCACGACCGCTCCGGCATCTTCATGGGCAGCTACGACGAGATGGAAAAGGTCAAGCGCTTTCACACGTAAGCCGCGAGGATGCGTCCGTTGGCACCTGCGCAATGGGGTGGTGGGACGCGCGTAATGACGATGGGGTGCGCCTCTTGGCGGGCTTTCTGCACGGGAGATGTGAACATGACACGGGGACATGGCAAGCACGTGCATGTATGGTAGGCCATTTCGGAATAGGAAATACCAGTTTCTTGTTTACGTTTTGCGTGAAAAGTAAAAATAAAAATAAGACCCAAGGAGAAGAACAGGGAAGAGAAAAAAAAGGGACGAACAAGCACGAAAAGGTAATGACGGCACGCTCCGCCGGAGGTGCAAGTTTCATGACCATGCACCTGGAACCAGACGACCGGCATCATGGTCAAACAGGCCCCTTGACCTGGATCAACGTCAAAAGGACATGCGTGTGAAGAACAAAGCACAGCCTACCACAGCCCAGGCACCAACCTCGGCGTCCTCCTCTTCCACTCCCGATACGCCGCGCTGCCCCCCAACCGCTCATCGTGCCGCGCCTCCGTCAGCGGGATCCCCGACACCCGCGTCAGCAAAAGGGCCGCAAACGCCGGCGCCGCCGCGCACACCGCCGTCGTGCCCAGCACGCCCGCTGCCCCCCCCGAGAAGCCCAGCGCCGCCTGCACGGGGCCGCGCGCGAGCGCGCCCGCTGCCATCGCCGCGAGGCCCGTCCAGAGGGAGATCTCGCCGAGGTAGTGGGGGAAGCGGCTGCGGAGACGGCATTGACCGGCACATCAGTCACGTTCTTCTCAATCAAGTCGGGACGGGCGAGAAGAGAGAGGAGAAGAGAAGGGGATGGGAGAGGAGTAAAGCAAAGCAAAGCAAGTGGTAACCAAGTGCACAAAGAGCAAGAGGGCGGGGGAGGGAAACGGGCCAAGGGGGGTACGTACCACACTGAAAACAACCCCCCCGACAGGAACTCCTCATCGTGCTCCTTCCTCCTCTTCCCCTCCACCCACCGACTCTTCTGCACATCCGCCGCCGTCTCGACGGCGAGGCCCCCCATCCAGACGCCCACCCCGAGCACGTCCGTGAGCATCAGCCGCGGCACGGCCGCCCACGCCGCCGCGGGGACCGCGTTGAGCGCCATGACGGGCATGAGCATGGCGGACACCCAGACGGCCTGGAGGAGGAAGGCGCCCGCGAAGCGGACCGGCTGCGTGCGGAGCTTGGCGAAGCGCGGGTCGTGGCCGTCTTTTGTGACGCGGTCGAAGAGGTAGTAGCCCACTGCGGTGTCAGGCCGTCAGCTCATCGGGGACGAGACGGATGCATCTGTTGAGGGGCTGCGTGGGGTGTTTCCCTCCGGGGGCNCGCGCGCGCGCGCGCGCGCGCGCGCGCGCG